>JAJBZI010011243.1:0-11723 GCA_021234465.1 Dendrobium hybrid cultivar
TTTTTTTAAATATGATGGAAGTGTCTTTTATCTATTAATTGTTCTCACTTTTTTCATTGAGGAGCCAGTCAATTTCTTGTTGTGAATTCTTATGTTCATTTGATTATCTTCAAATTATCTTTAATGAGCACTAATGGCCTCGTTAACAATTATTTGTGCTTCAACTCGATGATTAAGATCGTCATTAGAGCATACAATCTCTAGCATCATAAAATAATAAAAATGACTAGGGCAGAGATATCCCATAAATATTTCTCATACTAACTTCAAATTCACTCCTGATATTTGGCATACTTGAGAAAATAATCTTTGAAAGTATCCCTTAAGCGTCTCTATCTCATTTTAGTGAATTCACTAACTCCTTATGGCTTGGGAAGATATGCATAAACGATAAATAAAAATTTCCCATTCTTAGCTTTAATGACAAGTTCAAGTAGATCTCAGATGCCACTTCTCCAAGATTGATCTTAAGAGTAATGCCATCATATCAAAATCTAACTCGAGGATGAGTAGAAGAAAATGCTTTAGACCCTAGATCAATTTTATATGAATGAATTGTGATGCATTTTTAGCCTATCAAGTGCACCAAGCACATTTACAAGGCTCGTGAATATAATATTGAACCTTTTTATTAGGAGATTCTCAGAAGTTTTTTTTTTAATGAAATGCTCAAATTTAGTCCTTACAAAAATGAATACCTCCACCGCCTTTTGTTAGTATAGAACAAGCTTGGAGAGGAGAAGTTATATGTGAATATGAAGTGTCTTTTTATCAAATTAAAAAGTTATCTTTATAAGTTTTGTAGTGACTACTTCAAGACTTAAACTTATACCCACAAAGACATGCCAATTATAAAAAATTTTAATGATGCCAGAAGTTTTCATAATTTGGCTACATTTTATACAAGTTTCATTAAAAATTTTAGCACCATAATAGTTCCATCACAAACATATTAAAAAAAGATAGTTATTTGTGGACTACTAGTGTATAGAGAGCCTTTAACTAGATTAAGGTTGTCAAAACTTTTTTTTCTCAACTTTATATTACTTGGTTTCACTAAAAATTTGTGGTTATATGTGAAGCCTCATGAGTAGGCATTGGAAGTATATTGAGCTAGAAAAATGATCCTATTGATATCATTAATGAGAAACCAAATGATGTCAAGGATATGTATTCAATTTATGATTATCGGTTTTATGTTATCATTTAGGCCATATTTGAGGCCACTATAGTTTTTTATAAAGTCATGCAAAACTATTATAGGAAAAGTTGCTTTTAGTAACATATTTTTTTTTTTTGAAAATGTTGTATATCAGCTTCTTACAACTTCCTCACATAAACAATTATGGCTGTACAAAATAATTGTTTGATGCAGAAATCTAAAAAATAGCAACAATTTAATAGCCAAATAGATGTGTGATAGCACTTTGAAAAGCAATGCAGTGAGAAAGCTACCCAAAAAGTCCTTAATCTGTCGGGCAATGGAGATATTATCTTATGTAATAGGAATTAATCCTATATAATGATTGTTAAGACAATTTTTCAATCCTCAAAATAAGCTGAATCACATGCATGCAAAATGCATAGAGTTCCCAAACATAAGTCAGGTATTTAGAACAAGCAACAAATAACTTTTCTAGAGTAGTATTAATAGTTTCTCTATAAAGCTTTATGTCCTTCGATTTAGGAGACTTAGGGAAGCTTACCATTTTATTCTCAAATTTTCATATTATATGTTTTGAGCATAAGACCAATCCATGACCTCTCGGATGATAATGGAGACATGAAACACTAGAATAAGGCCCGATTCATAATTTTTTTTGTTGAGTATAACAATATGAAGTTGATCTTCTATTATGATCTTGTATAATCAACATCAATAGAGCCTTCCAAGTTTAGAATTTGATGTCTTTTTTAGAGAATCTCATTTTCAATATTTTATTTTGAGTATTTTAGAACTTTATAGGTAGTTTGAAAGTGAGACTTATTTGGTTTATGAATAATTTGACTTATGAAACTTATAACAACTTCTATATCTGGATAAGTATAAGACAAATATATTAGTTTTCCTATCAATCTTTGATATCTTCTATCTACTTGTATTTCTTCTTAATCAATATCTAGTTTATGGCCTTGCTCCATTGGAGTTTCACTTGGCTTACAATCTATATATCCATTTCTCTCAATAAATCCAAGACATTTTTATTGAAGATTGTTACACATTAGAGAGTATTGGGCTTACTAGTTACTTCCACATCACATTAAATAATTGTTGATATAGAAATATTAGATTGTTGGCCTTCATAGATAAAATTAGGCATTTGGGTTGAATGGGACTTTGGTCGTTGGTGCTTCTAACCTTACTTTGATATCCCGTTAATTCATCCTCTCTAAAATTGTTGTGGCCTGCTTTCATAAATCTTCTAAATGAACAAACTATTAAGCAAAAACCTAAAGGCCATATGAGATCACTTCATATTTTATTTTTTAAAATTTTCATTAAGTTTGATGTGAAGTAAATAGATGATTAATAAGAATATATATATATATATATATATAAAATTTCATTGAATATTACTTGAGTTGATTTATTTTTAAATTTTGAAAGAGTGAAGGCATCATGGGCAGAGGTGTTGGTGGATTAGATGGAGATGTCATTGTCTTTGGTGAAAGGTTGACCTATAGTGAAGTAGTGGTGGACATGGGTTGGTCAATGACAAGAGTGGTGTAGATTGGGGGCAAGAGGGTGTAGGTCAATGGCAGGCGCGAGGTAGAGAGGTGGTTGGAGTAGGTTGATTGGCAGTGTGTAACAGTCCTATTTTTAGATGAATATATTTTCAAAAAAATTTAAGAAACTATAAGAATCACAACGACGTTGTGGCACGCTGAAAATTAGCACTTCGATGGTAATTATTTTGTTGTACAATAATTATGGAATTGCATGCAATGTTGTTGTGTTGTGATGCTCAAGCATTTCGACGTTTGGCCATAAATAGCATTTTTATATATTTGTTTTTCTCCTCCACTCAGCCAAATCCACCCAACCGCTTGGCTTATCGGGGAAGGAGAGGAAGAGGGGAAGAGGACGAAGAAGAGAGAGGGAAGAGAGAAAGCCGCATTTTGGTCATTTCGTCCGTTTCTTCAATTAGGAAAAATCGTATAATCATTGCAAATAACCTTAAACCCACTTATGTTTTCAATGATTTTATTTTTTTATGATTTAAACCCCTTCAAAAGTGACAAAATTACAATATATCATGATTTATTAAACTTTTACAATGTAATTTTCTGTATATGATAAATATGCATTTTGTGAATATTTGGATTGTATTTTTATTGAATTTCATGAGGTATATTAATCACTATGATTTTTTGAGTGATTTGGCTAGTTCATTGAATTATATGAATGCATTAAATGGCAACTTCAATTAATTTGCAGGGCATATTTGTATTGTAGTAAATTAGGATTTTGGTGTACAATTGATTTAAATATTGGCATGCACTGTATATTATGCATTTTATAGTGGTTACACATGCCTTTCTATATGATTGTTGTATTTCATGTAAATGATGTAATTGATATTAGGCGAACATAATCATTACATGTAAGCAAGTAAATATGATTGTCAACACTATAATTAATGTCTATTGACTACTAAAATATAATAATATAAGCAAGATGGTGGGCCAACAGGCTTTTCTTTAAAGATGATTTGTGGTGTTATCCAGATTATAGCCTATAATTGATGATTGACTACACCGATGAGCAGAGGGTGATGACTCTTTATAGATTATTGAAAGCAACATGTAATAATAATTAACTTAATAATTAGACTTGATAATAAATATAAGAATACTAGATAATGGATGAAAAGTTGAAAATACCACATTAAAGTTGGATGTAATATATTATTGATTTTGATAATGTTGATGCATACATTGATAGTATACTGAATAACAGATAAAAAAATTGATGATTGAGAATAGTGATTTGCGTACTTTTTTTATTTTTATTCATGTATAAAATTTAATTAGTTATGATTTTATAGATTATTGACTATTACACCAGGCATACCTCAACACTATTCATACATAGCATACTGATATGACACATTCATGTTCATGGTTCGCCTCTTTGATACAATAATGACATAAAATGATTTTAATATCGATGTATTATTTCCCTACTATACTAGTTTATCGATTTTTGTAATATTTACTTTTCACAAACATTACTGATTTATGGATTTTAGTATAAGGATTCTTGTGTTTTGTTATTGATCATATTCATTCGTACTATTATGATGATCAAAAGAGTAGAATAGCTTAAAGAAATGAGTAATGACAAAATGATACTTCTTATTTTATGGTTTCATATTTCACAATGTAACAGAAACTACTATAGAAAAGAAAATAAACAAATTGTCTAAACCCCTCAATAACTATGTAAGTAACCGAATGAAATTATGAAAGTATGAAACAGTAAACTCTAAATAACTGATAGAATGATATTTCTTACTTCATACATGTTTTAATGGCTTCATGCTTCATAACATAAAATAAAGTTTTACAGAAAGAAAAAAAAATTAAACGTCTAGACCCATCAAAAACTTTAGAATAACTAAAGCAAGAGCAAATACTATATATTGAGGACACACATTAAGGAGCAGATAAGAACTGATGGAGTAAACCCTAACCGAAGGAGAAGGAAAATCCATAGAGACGAGCGACGAGAGAACAGAGACTCGAAGAGACAGAGAATGAGAGAAGAATGAAACTTTTTGAAATACGGAAAGGAGTAAGGATGCTCGTGGCTCGTTGGTAGATAAGATATCACATATCTTCTATTTTTTCGTACTCCACACGAATCCTTGCAACATATGACGATTGGGTTGACCTGAACAAAATTTTTTTTGTGTCGAGTTCGAGACGGGTTATCGGGACGTGTCCGTCTTGACATCCCTAATTAAAAGATAAAAGATATATGAAATTCTTTCCAATTTAGTTTATAGGGCTTTCCCTAGAGGGTGTGACTAACAGTGTTTTGCATGAGTTTGGGTGGCTAAAAGTCTTTAAAATAACTTAATTTGTTAAGAGAAAAAGCTAAAAAAAATGCTTAATGCCAAGTTTAAAAAAGAACAAAAAAATTTATGCCAAATTGACCTTAGTATTACATGCATGAAGCCACTATGAATAAAATTTTAGTTGTGTAGATTTCAATTGTGTCAATTAATCATATTGTATTGTTACCTCATATCTAAATTTAGCATTTTGACCTTTTTGGGGGGTTACATGAGGTATTTACCTTATTTGGCTTTTGGCACCCCAATGCTATATTTTCAAACGCCTTGACGTTGTGCACCTGAGCGTCCTAGCTCTGCATAATATTTTGAGTGAAAAAGACAAAGAAAGGAGCGTGACGTGCTCCAAAAGATGGCACTATCAGGCAAACTAAATGACAAAGATTTGAGCGCTACAACACTCCAAATTGGTACCACGGCCCTGTAAGACATGATGATAGTCTTATTTCTTATTTTTCTTTAAGGGTGGCATTCTTTGGTGGTTATTTGTGAGTTTTCAAAAAAAAAATTTCTTGTACTAGAATGGTGTAAGAGAGAATAGAGATAAGAAGAGAGTTAAAGAGAAGACAAATTTGTACAAATTTCTCTCCATTTTCATAATAAATTTCCTGGTGTGGTGTGGTGTGGCTCTATGGTTTTTATCATTTTTGGGTTTTTCCACGATAAATCCTAGTGTTATTTATTTTCATTGTATTTTATATTTCTTTTTTATTTTTCTACGAGTTTCTACATCTTCACTCCCCAACAACTGGTATTAGAGTCTGATTCTCCAGTTCAAAGTGGAGTGATTTCAGATGGAGCAAGATACAAGATTGAGAATTTCAATGGTTTAAACTTTACATTCTAAAGGATGCAAATTAAAGATTTATTGTATAAAAAAAATTATATTTACTATTGGAAAAAGCTGAATTTAATGACCACAAATGAGTGTGAGGTTCTTGACCGGACAACCTTAGGTTTGATACTATTATCACTTTTCTCATATATTGTATTCAACATTGTAAATGAAAAAAAACTACAATTAGTCTCATTGATGCACTAACTAAGATATATAAGAGGTCATCGGCCTCAAACAAAGTGTTCTTGATGAAGAAGTTATCCAATATGGAGAATTGGAGATGTTAGACAACACTTTAATGACATAGCACCTGAATAATTTGAATATTATGATGAATTGGTTGTATTTAGTTGGCATCAAGTTTGATGATGAGGTAAGAGTGTTGTTCTTGTTATCTTCATTGTCAGATAATCGGGATGAGTTGGTTACTATTGTGAGTAACTCTTCTGAGAGTTCAAAGTTGAACTTTGAGGATATTTTAGGGTTAGTGCTTAATGAAGAGGTTCGCAGGAAGGCAAACGATAAATCTTTACATTCTGTTTTGAATGTTGAATCCAGAGGAAGGGAATTAGATAGAAATCTAGCTAGATGATTATTTAAATCTAAGAGAGAAAAGTCTACTTCATGTTGAGGAAAAGTTGTGTGCTAGAATTATGAAAAAAATGATCACTTGAATAAGGACTGTATAGTTTCAAAGAAGGCTAGTGGTGGAGGTCAAAATAAAAGTCTCTCTACAAATGTATTTGCAGAAGAGTTTCAAACAAATTCTCTAATTTAATCTATTGATAATTTTGAATCTTGAGTTATAGGTTTAGGTGCTTCATTTTATATAAGTCCTAACAAAAAGGTCTTCAAGAACTACACTCAAGATGATGTGGGCAACATGTATTTAGGAGATAAGAAGCCCTACACCATCGTTGGATAGGGAGATATTAATATCATAATACCAAATGGGTCAACTTGGAAACTCAAGGTTGTTAGGCATGTTTCTTGTCTAAAAAGGAGTTTAGTTTTTGTGACCCAACTTATAAATTTACGTATATGTAATATCATTCACACAAGATTTGTGGAAGGCCACAAAATGGGCTATAGTTATAACTCATGATAGTATTGAAGACACCATGTATGTTAATAATAAAATATCAGATCCCATTGGAGTAGCTGATTTATATGTTGATGGAGGTCTTTCACATCGCAGGCTTCGTCATAAGACTAAGAAATATGCATTCAATTATTACTAAAGGAAAGCTACATAGTTTAAAATCTATAAATTTAGATTTTTGTGAAGATTGTGTATATAACAAGCAATATAGGGTGAGTTTTTCAAAGACTTGTTCAAAGATGAAGTTAAAAAAGTTAGAGTTGGTACATAATGATGTATGGGGTCTGACATCAATTTCTTTTATAGGAGCATCTTTATATTTTATCAATTTTATTGATGATCACAGTAGAAATGTATTGGTATACTTCTTAAAATATAAGTCAGATGTGTTTGATGTTTTCCAAAAGTGGAAGGTCATGGTGGAGAATGAGACATGTTTAAATCTTAAGTGTCTCAGATCAAATATGGTGGTGAGTATCATGATAAGAAGTTCAATGAGTATTGTGCTTTGAATGGGACCGGATATGTGTTTATTGTTCTAAGAAAACCACATCAGAGTGCATGAATAAAACTATCACTAAGCTTACTAGGAGCATGAGGTTGCATGCTGATATACCCAAATAGTTTTAGGCAGAGGTAGTAAATAATGTTGTTTAGTTTGATTAATCATGGTCCATCAATTTCTCTAAATAAGGGTTTACTTGAGGAAACCTAGAGTGCCAAGAAGGTTAGTTCATCGCACCTCAAAGTCTTTTGTTGTTAATCTTATATTCATATTGATATAGGATCTAAAAGCAAACTTGATTCAAAATCTATGGAGTGTACATTTATTAGATATAGCTAAGATGAATTTGGCGATAGATTCTGAGATTATCATAATCAAAAATTCATTAAGAACAAGGATGTCAAATTCAATGAAAATGAAATATACAAGAATATAAATGAGACTCAAGAAGATTATTTCAAATATGTTGAGATAGAGGATGATGATGATAAAGAAGACAAATAGGAGGTGTGTTCAAGCTGATGAAACACATACAATTTCTTAGACACCTGCTACTAAAGTCAGGATATCCAACAAAATCTTAAAACTAGCATAGAGGTATTCTCCTTTCTTATATTATTTATTACTAGCATATAATGAGTGCTAAGATGAGACCATTCAAGTTGATTCAAATAAGTGGGATTAAGTTATGAATGATGAGATGCATTCACTTAAGTTAAATCAGACTTATGATTTAGTAGAGCTATATATCAGGTGGTAAGAAAATACTACAGAATAAATAGGTTTGTAGGTTGAAAGAAAAACCTAATGGTAGCAAGTGCTATAATGTCAGGCTTATAGTTAAAGGTTTTTAGTAGAGATAACGAGTAGTCTATGCTGAAACTTTCTTTCTAGTGGTGAAGATGACTACAATTAGAGTTGTGTCGAGTATAAAAGAAACATAGAATATATATATATGGATGTAAAGGCAATATTTCCTTATGATGAGCTTGAAGAAGAATTATACATAGTAAACCTCAGAAATATGTGGTCACTGGTAAAGAAGATTGGGTGCCAGTGGTGTGTAGGCTCAAAAAGAATATATATGAGCTAAAATAAGCACTAGGATAGTGGTACAAGAGATTTGACAAGCTTATGTCAGATAATAGATACATAAAGTGTCATGAATATCACTCTTATTTTTTCAAATACTTTGATAATTGTTATATAATACTACTCTTATATGTGGGTCGAAAATGAAGAAGATGAGATATTTGAAGGAGTAATTATCAAAGGAGTTTGAAATAAAAGATATATAGATCCAGTAAAGAGAATTATTGATATGAGAATCAACAAAGATAGAAATGCAAATATATTGAAGTTATCACAAGCTAAATATATTAAAAAGGTGCTGCAAAGATTCAACATGAGTGAGATAAAACTAATTTACACGTCCTTGGGTAGTCACTTTTAGCCATCTAAGAAATAATCACATAAATCTGAAGCAGAGAAAAAACGAATGAAGAGGACCTTGAATGCTTCAACAGTTGGAAGTTTGGTGTATGTTATGATTTGTATGAGACCAGATATATCATATGTAGTGAGAATAGTAAGAAGATTTATGAGTAACCCAAAAAACTTTATTGTGAGGTTGTTAAGTAGATTATCTGGTACTTAAGAGGAGTAATTGATAAATCTCTTGGCTTTGGAGGTGCGAGGATTAATAGGATTAATCTATAGGGGTATGTTGATTCTGATATTGCTACAGATATTGATAGTAGGAGAAGTACAACTGTTTATATCTTGACTTTAGAAAAGACTCTAGTGAGTTAGATTTTCAAGCTATAGAAGATTATTGCGCTTTTAATAATAGAAGTTGAGTATATTGCTATCACTGAGGCTAGCAAGAAGATAATATTATAAAGTTTCTTGGCAGAACTTTGCAAAGGGTACAGGAATAGAAAGTTGCATGGCAATAGCATGAGTGCTATTTATTTAGCCAAAAATGTTGCATTTCATGCCGGGACAAAACACGTCTAACTTTAGTATTATTTTATATATCATATCGCTTTTAGAAGATGATTGGTTATCTTTGGAAAAGATACACACAACCCAAAATCCTACAAACTTGCTGACAAAGATGGTGAAAACTGATAAACTGAAGCTATGTACAGCTTTAGTTGGTCTACATGAAGGATGAGAGCAGGGGTGAGCCACACTACATGTACTATGATTGGTGTTACAGATCAGGAGAATGATTGATCGCAATCAATTTTCCAGCGGGCGATTGTTAGTTGTGTTGAATTTGATTGTGTCTATCAATTCTGCTGTACTATTGCCTCATACCTCAATTCAATATGTTGAGCTTGCTAGAGAGTTATAGGAGGTATTCACACTATTTGGGTTATGACACCTCGGCGCTGTATTTCCAAGCTCCCCGGTGTTGTGCACCTGAGCACCTTAGCGTTTCACATCTCAACTCCTCGGCACTGGACATCCAAGCACCCTACAACTATGTAATTTCTAAGTGAAAAAGACAGAGAATGGAGGATTGTAGTGCTCAAGACGACAGCGTCGCAATGTTGTCAGACAAATAGAATGATAGGGATTTGAGTGCTACAATATTCCAAACTGGCACCAGAAGCCCGTGGTTTTCCTGTTTTCAGGTTTTTCCATGATAAGTCTCGATGTTCTTTATTTCCACAGTATTTTTTATTTCTTATTTGTTTTGTTGAGTGCTTTCTACTTCTTCACTCCTCAACATAAAAGGCATACTAATGTAATACAAATTTTGCAGCACATTTGCACCTGTTGTCCTTTAACGGCTCAAAGAAGAAATGCCAATACCGCATGTAAGCATTTTACAAGTAAATACATTTCTTCGTACTGTAGCCATTCAACATGGAAGATGTACGTGAGCATGGGCATGTCTGTCAAACTATTCAATAACTGTATCGCGTATGCAAAGCATGAGACTTACCTCCAATGCATAGTTCAGAGAGAACCCACCCGTGACCTTCAGTTCAACAACTCAGATAACGTGCAACTGATCATGACTAAAACTGAAATAGGAAAAGCTTGAGGAACCGATAAGCCAATTACAGCTTAATTTTGCAGAGGTACCATTTACAGACATGGAGGCTAGTTTAAGTGTTGCACCTCTCTTATGCTTCATTGTATGTAATAATGTAAAGGGAAACCGAATAACACCTCTTGTTGTTGTTTCTCGTATGGGGATGGCTGCAAGATCAAATGATTAAATGAAGTCCATTATGTTCAGAAGGATAAGTATGCATATATCCTCCTGTCCTGTAAGTTTTCCTTCTGAATTTCTGTGATCAATTTGAGTGCGATTAATCTATTGTGTTAAATACTTATATAAATATGCAAATGATATGGATCATTATAGTTTATGGTAAAGATTTATTTTAATATGTATCTATGAGAGTATGTAAGTTTGTTCCTTATATTTGTCACAATGTACTGATAGCTTTTTCTTTGTTTAGTCATCTTCAGTAGGTCATTGATTTGTGACAGTTGACAGCTAGTTTCTGTCATGATGATATTTGCCACAAGGTGCAGAGGTTCCTAAGTGTCAGGTGGTACTTGTTTGATACAACTGTGCTGATATTGTATTTCTCTTATGTTGTATGAAGATCATCATGCTCTCATATGTACATATGATCTTCAAAAAAATTAAGCAGTAAAAGAACAAAAGCAAATGAAACTTTAAAGCCTTTTTTTTTTATGCTCATGATCTTTCAGATTTAAGTCTGGCCTGTATTTTGTTGAGGATATGTAGTTTCCAATAGATCTTTAATGTCAAGATGTTCATGAAGTTTTTTGGAATCATGATGTGCACTTTCTACCTTGATCTATTCCCCTCTTTTTTTTCTTGCCTCCTTTCACAATGTTGTGTTGATGTTGTCTTTGATATTGAGCTTTTATCTATTGTATGATATAAAGAATGTATAAATGCAAAATGAGATCTTTTTATAAAGTTTCTCATGTATAAATTAAGATTATTTTTTAAAAAGTAAAGCATGAAAAAAGTGAAATTAAATGAAAGATTAATCTAATGTTCTCTCTTCTTATCAAGGGACTTGAATTTTTTTATAAGGAAAATAATAAGAAGAAAACAAAACTCAAGCAAAAAGGAAGAATCACTTACCAAGAAACTAGGAAGCAATGATCAATTAGAGAATGGTAGTAATCTAT
>JAJBZI010011244.1:0-10058 GCA_021234465.1 Dendrobium hybrid cultivar
GGCAGAGCCACAATATTATTGCACCAAGGACAGAACATGAAAAAACAAACATTTAGAAATGTAAATGATCGAACCATGAGACATCATCTCAGATAAAAACTAGTGAAAAAGAATAGGGAAACATATAAATAAACCTAGAAAGAGCAACTTCAATAAAGGTCCACATATGACACAACATGTGCCATAGAATTTAGATTGAGTATGAGTCATTTGACAGGCCAATAGGGGATACAGTCATCCAATTGAGAGATCACAAAAAAAAAAAACCCAAAAACAAAAACAAAAAAAAAAAACAACCAAATTTGTTCATTCAACATGTAAGGAGGAGAATAAAAGCAACAACAATCCATCAACCATCTGAGCAAAAACCCAACAATCAACAAGCAGTAATAATACCCGATCAAATGTTACACCAACAACCAATAGTACATGAACATTAGACAAGGCCTTCAACATAAGCTAAAAGAGTAGCCATCGACTGTAGTAATGTGAAGAGTGCCCCACAAGGTCCAATTCTCAAAACCAGAAAGCAATTTGGAACCCAATAAACATCATATAAAGCAACCATAATATCATGAAGAAGAACATATACATAAAGATATTAAAGAAAAAACAGCAGCCACCAAAGCAAAACAACCATGACCTTCCAATCATAAGAGCATTAGAAAACATAATAATGAAAGAAAAAAAAGCCAAAGCCCTTGGTTGCTAGGGCAGGAACAAGTCCTACCCAAGGAAACCAGAGCACAAAGCGAATAGAGACCAATAACCACCTATAATGACTATAGAGCAGCATATATAAAAAATAATAAACAATACTAAAAGCAACATATCACCAAACAAATGCTTGGGAGGCCTGATCTAGGAAAATCATAGCTTTGAGAATATGACCATTTTTCCAATTTAAACACTTGCTCAAAATCGCTTTTTTATTTTAGCAAATGATAAGTCTAAGTAAATTTTTATAGTCGGGAGCAGTGCAACTAATATCATCCACATAATCAAAAGCTTACAAAAGATTATGTCTCATTAAAAAAACTCTAAAGGAAGGAATAGATATTGCAAGCATTGAAAAATAGAAGTTGTATTCAAAATGAGATGAGCTGTACTTTCACTATTACCATGGTATAGAGGGCATTGCTAGTCAATCAAGATGTTTCTTTTAGTTAAGTTATCATCAGATTTTAAACCACCTGAGAGAGTCATCCAAGCAAATACATAAAATCTTAAAGCAAAATGCTTGTGCCAAACATTATTATACCAAGCGAAAAGAGTATCGTCACCATAATAATCCATAATAAATAGCTTAAAAGATAAAACAGGGGAGGAGCCCATTTAAGAGAGTAGGAAGAATGATCATAAATATGAATGCCAGATATGGAGTTCAAAGCATCCATATCTGAGCTTCAGGAAGTAACCATTGGTTGCCATAAATCATAGAGGAAATAGTAGCATTGGAAGTAAATAAAGAGTTGAGCAAGCAGCCATCGGTAATTTCTTAAAGATAAGAGCCCTTAACCCAGGGATCCCAAAGGAGAGAATTGGGTAGGGGGAGATGGTAAAAGAGAGTTTGCTTTTAACTTTACAATTATTAGAATAAATATTTTTTAATATTTAAGAGCAGTAATATGGAGAGGACTCCAGGGGATACAATACTTATTACTAAACCGAATAGCCAAAGGGGAGTGAGAGTTGTAAAGCCTAAATATGAGGGAGCAATTAAAAGCATAGTACAGAGAATCGATGTTATGAAGGTCTATACCCCCATGCTCATAGGGCTTGCAAGTGTTGTGCCAAAAAAAGAGATGAAACTTTTTTGCAGAGGTGCCTCTAGAATATATGAATCTACCACAAACTTTTTCCAAGGTTTTGCAACAAAATTTAGGTATAATAGTCTACCTAATCTAGTAAGCAATAATATTCCATATGGTATTTTTAAAAATTGGAGCCTGCTAACGAAAGAGATGAGCTTAGCCTTCTAATCGGCAAATGGATTAGAGATGTTAAATCAGAGGTTAAAAGTCAACCACCTTTAGTCTCTTAAAAGAAATGGGGATACCTAAGTAAATAAACTTAGTGCAAGTGTAATAAAGGTTAACGGAGTTACAAATAGATTGAGGAGAGGGAGTAGATGGAGAGAGCAGAAGGGAAATTTTTTCATAGTTGATCAAAAGCCTAAAAATTTCTGCAAAAAAGTGTAAGGGGATTTTTAAGAAGCAATACAATTCTAAAAACTTTACTAAAAAATAATGAGTCATTAGCATATAAGAGATGTAAAATATTAATATTATACTTTGACAGACGTTCAAAACTTGTTGAGTTATCCATAATAGAAGAAAAAATATCCATAATAATGCATATGAGATCAGGGATAAGCAGACAGCCTTGCCGGAGGCCAAAAGAGGACCTAAAAAATCCCTCTAGCCCCCCATCAATACAAATAGAGAAATAAACATCCATAATGCAGGCTTTAATCCAACAGAAAAAATGGGAGGAAGCCTTTTCTGGGACATTCTATTCATAATAAAATTCTTGGAGACAGTGTCAAAGCCTTTGTTAATATCAAATTTTGCACAAAGCAAGCTTTTCTTGTAATGAGAGTGAAATTCATCGAAGAAATTTTGAAGCTAGGATAATATTATCAGAGTATATTCTATTTTGAATGAAACTAGATTGATTGTGGCTAATAATAAAGTTCATAATGGGCTTCATTTTGTTAGCTAAAATCTTAGAAATAATTTTATAAAAAATATTACAAAGAAAGATAGGTCTAAAATCATTAATATTGCCAAAAATGCTTGTTTTAGGAGTAAGGGCAATGCTAGTGGCCTTAATCTATTTTGGGGAGATATCCTTTGTTGAAGAATGACTTGACATCCTTGCACATAGTAGGGCCCATAATAAGCCAACCTTTCGTATAGAATTCAGAATTAAAATCATTAAGGTCAAGGGCAAAGGTAGAAGAACTCTCAAAGATAACATTTTTGACCTCATCATCTTGGACAGAAGCAACGTGGGAGGGCACCAAATTTTTGGTGATAACATCTCCAAGGGGTATGAAGGAGATGTCAACTTGGGAAGGAAGGGGGAGTTATAATTTTTTTTAAAATGATGAATAATGGAAGAAATAGCATCATGTGGGACCCAATAGTAGCTATTAGGGATGAAAGAATATAAGACCAATTAAGGTTATTCCTGGATTTAATTCTATCATAAAGAAATTTTAAATCATCCTTGCCATGTTTGAGACATTTATCCTTAGCACGTTGAGTGATACAAGAGGCCCAAGATGAATAATAGTCAGCAATACTATAATTAATGGTTTTGAGATGGCAATTAAGCTAGGGGTTGCAAGGGTCAACATCCAAAAGGGAGAGGCAGGAGCCCTAAAGAGAGTTCAAATTGGATATGGATTGAGAAATATGGTTATAGATAGCTTAATTTTTTATTTATAATAATTGATGAGCTTCTAAAGATTGGCATAGAGAGCTCAAATGGGGTTCCCATCATTCCTCTAACCAAAAACATCAATAATGGCTCCCCAAAAATGGTTGAGCTTCATCCAGTAGTTCTTAAAGATAATTTGTGGATAGGTTACCGATACTAGATTCAATAATGATAAGAGTATGATCAGAATACATAGATTGAGAATTTTGTAGAAATAAGAAAAAAATGTGGCAATCCAAGAATCATTAATAAGAGCCCTATCAAGTTTAAAGTGAATAGGCATATTGACCCTCTGATTAAACCAAGCATAGGTGTTACCCACATATGCAATGTCAATGAGCCTGACATAAAAAATGAGAGAGAGTTAAAATCTCATAAACTGTGGCTAAGAAGAGCATTACATCTAGCCGTATCCAATTGAGTCTGGCAACAGTTAAAGTCACCAGGCATGATCCAAGGGTGGGAGTAGGAGGACAACAATCTCTAATTTGGTTCCACTAAGTTATGCGATCAAAAATAGAGTTTGAAGCTTAAATGATGGATAATTGAAAAGAAAAAGTGCCTCCAAAATTGACAGAACCATTGATCATTTGGTCAGAGATAAACAGAAAGAAAAAAACAAATTTTAGAAGGTTCTCATTTAATCCAAATTCTCCCTAACGTGGAGAGATGAAAGTTGTGACAACTATCTTCCTATTCAAAGATCTTCTTGTGAGAGACATAGAACCAAGGATCAAATATAGCAAATAATTGGATCCAATTTTCTAAAATATAAATAAGGTTAAACCAAAAGAATGGACAATATTCTTACAGTAAATAACATTCTTCGAGCTATTAAACACCTAAAAATTCCAAGCTATAAAATTAGGCAACATTAATGTTTTTAGGAGGGGGGTTAGGAGGCTTTTTTGATTATTTTTCCCTATAGACTTTGAGGGTCTGGGTGGTAATAGAAATGAAAATAGAGCTTGATGTTTGGAGATCCCTAGTATTTTCATGAGAGTTAGGGGAATGGTTAGATGTGGAACTGGAAGGAAGGGGCATTGATGCTAAGGCTTAAGTGGTTTGATCATATTGAAGTAAGAAATCTGATTTTGGGTGGAGATCTTGTCAGCTTCTTGGATAGCACAAGGGGTTTGAATGCAGGGAGGGGGAACCAAAGATGATGGATCCTTGGAGGGGGAATTAAGTTTAGGGATGTGATAGATAGGAGTTTGCAAGTGGAGAGATAGTGTTAGGGTCATGAGGACTAACATCCACTACAGGGACAAGAAGCAAATTAGAGAGGGAGATGGAAGATGACTTGATCTGAGCAGTCTGCCTAGAAGCTAGTGGTTGAGAAGGAGGGGCTTTAGCCATAGTAGTAATAGATCTCGTAGTAGGGTTGGAAGGAGACCTAGAGCGACTACGACCACAGGGAGGTTTTTAAACAACAGGAAGTGTCAGGGGCTTAGAGGGGCAAGCTGTGGATAAACAAACAAGGGAACCACATCATTTATAGGGGGATTGTTTCCACTCATATTAAACATTAATATGTAAGGTTTTCTCAGCCAAAGAGATCTAAGTTTATCAAGATAAGTGCACTTATTTGTGACCTGAACACATACTCGGGCATAAGATAAACAAAGTTTTATGAAGTGAGATTATCCACAATCAAGGCAAGCCAATACCACTAGAAATCTTGGATATTTCGTCAGGGTTCCAACAAACCAATGGGAGTTCATGCAACTTGACCCAAATAGGGAAAAATGAAAATTCCTCCCTTTTGGGTTGGAATTCAGGTGACCAACACTGTAGAATAAAAGTTCTGCCTAAGCAAAAACTAGACACCCATAGACCATGTCTTATTAAAATTCTCTGGGGAGGTGAACTTAAGCAAAAAGAACCCATCACTTAAGGACAAGATATTCAAATTCCCTTTGAGTTTTCAAGCCTTATGAATGGTTGCTAATAACACCTCGTAATATGGGTGTCTACCCATATAATAGTCAATTAACAAGAGATTCCATTCCATAGAACTTGCATCCACCTCTTCATTAAAAAAAAATCACATCACCTTGAGGGGTATAAAAGAAAGAGGGAAATCTTTCAAACTTTGGCCCCAAGAGGTGACTTTTTTTCCCAATTGAAGGAGGTGAGTGGGGATGATGAGGTGGAGATAGGGTTAGGCAAATGGAATGGTAACGGGGGGAAAGTCAGTCAATGAAGCAAGGTTTAGGTCTATGATCAAACATTGGAAAACCTCTGACGGAGTCAGAGGGAGGGGGGAAGAGGA
The DNA here is from genome assembly GCA_021234465.1 of Dendrobium hybrid cultivar. Taxonomy (NCBI): domain Eukaryota; kingdom Viridiplantae; phylum Streptophyta; class Magnoliopsida; order Asparagales; family Orchidaceae; genus Dendrobium; species Dendrobium hybrid cultivar. The sequence continues at coordinate 5,723 of JAJBZI010011244.1, forward strand.
GGTGTTGGACAGGTGTGGCTTAGGGGAGCCCTAGCCCATAACTTGAATAAGCAACACAATAAACTCAAAATAATAAACTAAATAATAATACCAGCCGTAGATGTAGAGGAAGGGATCTGGCGAGGCTGAGAGAGAGGGAAGAGGGGAGACGTGGCATGGGAGCTAAACAAGGGGAGAAACCCTAGCTCTTATCCAAAATAAAACACCATAATAAACTTAGTAAAGAGAAGATAACAATCATACCACCCATAAAAGTAGAGGAGGGGCACTGGCAAAGCCAGAGAGGGGGAGGGAGGAGGTGAGGGACGAGTGCAACAAGGAGAAACACTAGCATAGATTCTTCATGGATATTTTTAATGGATCTTTGAATGATCTAGAAAACTATTTTGATTAGACACTTATAATGATGAGCTTTATGGGATCCAATGAGCATCTTAGGACGAATATTGTTGTAATCAAAGATAAGATTTTTATATTGATCTTAGCATAAGTTTAAAAATTATGAGACTTATTCTGATATGAATTTCATCAAAATATTTTGATTTAATTTATTTTTCAAAAGTAAAATTATTGGTTAGTATGTATTTATTTCTTAAGAGGGAAAAATTTGTAATATTGATAATCCATTAAAAGTCAACTTGAACTAGCACAAATATCAATGTATACTTAGATTAAAAGTTTTTAAAATTAAATTCAGATCCATCAAAACTCCAATTATAGTAAATTTATAGTCAAACTGAATGTTTTGAGAAGATGAACACATCAATGTCAAAATTGATTTGACTTGACCCCAAATGACCCAAATCAACCACTTGAAGTATAATAAGATTTTTTTTTAATATTTATTGGGTCACTAAATGATCTTCAAATGTCTCATGCTTATAGTTAAATCGAATGTCTTGACAAGACAAATTCAAATGAGTCTAAAATCAAATAATTTTGACATCGATATCATTAAGGCTCATAAATACTAAAAGAATGATATATAATCATGGAAATTAATGTGGGTCGAAAAATGTAGGGCTCGAGCTTTTGGCCATATTTATAGAGTAAGCCACTCTCAAAAATTATAAACAGACATTTATTCTCTATTTGAAGAAGTCTCGTACCTTGATATTTAAGAGAGCTCAGAGACTTGAAGAATAGCATAGGCCTACCAACCAACACCCAACTATTACATTGAGTCTTCACCTAATCATCATTTTGTGATGCTACCTAACCATCATCTCCAGGCAACCGACTGATCATTGTCTGACCACTATTGTCAGACCACCACCATCACATCATCGAATTATTGTCGACCAACCTGTGGACTTTATTGCTAGCTGTAGTCAAACCATCACCACCTATCCTCCACCATCAAACGATTCTTTAACCATGTATAACCATTATCTCACGATAGATTCCTTTAACCATGTATAACCTAAAATTTTGAAAATAATTTTAAAATAAAAATTTAGAGAAGTATGAATTCTAAATTGTAGCATTGCGGTGCTGCACTTTTAGGTGCAATGGAGCTATGGGGAGAAGAGCTAAGGCACTAGTTTTCAGCATGGTGATGCTAATACTTTATGTTTTATAAGAACTCTTGATTAATCATGCATTGCTATGATGTTGAGTTAAATGAGCGCCACAGTGTCAAGCACTAAAATAAGTTTTTATATATTTTAATATAAATATTTTTGTTGTTCCCTCTCCCCCAGTCTCGTTTGCTTAGTTGGGAAGAAAATTATAAGAAGAAGAAGGGGAAGGGAGAAGAGGAGAGGAGAGAGATAAGAGAAATAAAGCTCTTCAAAGCTGTTTTATTCTTTGCTTTTATTAGGAAAGTTGTTGTACTCATTGTAGGTGACTAACTCTTATTTCTGTTTTTGATGGTTTTGATTTCTATAATTGTATCTCTCACAAATCCGCCAAAAAATATTTTTTCTCCTTACTAATCAAGCTTTCACCATATAACATTTTGTATATGATAAGATGAATTTCATAAACATTTTAATTGTAATATTGTTAAATTTCAACAGGTAGATTGATAGCTATGATTTTATGAAGCTAATGAATAGTATAAATTGATAAGCATTAATTTCATAACTTTTTATGGATGGCTGCATTTTATGCTTGACATTGAAATTGCATGGAAATTAACATGATTGATATAAAATGAATGTGACATTGCAAGAAATCATGGCAAGTTGTAAAATGATTTAGGTTGATTGGATCAAGATAGACTGCGTAGAAGAGTGGGCTAATGAGCTTTCCTTTAAATTATGGGTTATGGTGTAATCCTGATTCAAGTTTCAAGATTCAAGATTCAAGATACCAAGATTTAAGATACAAGATAGGGAGTTATATGGTATATAATATGTCAATGGATAAGAGTGATGACTCTTACATGATAGCTGCCTAATACCTAACACTTGATACTAATACAATATACAAGAAAATACCATGTAACTAGCACTAAAGGAAAGTAGTTCTATTCTGACGGTCAGATCTATCAGAATTCTTCTAATATCCGTAAGTAATTGAGAATTCTAATAGATTATTGATGGCTATGTTAGCGTCGGTAAAAGCCATGTTAGAAAATTTATTAACGATGGCAAGGATTCGTTAGAAACATTTTCGACAGTATTCTATTGAATTATCGATGTCCAATGCGATGAAATATTGTTTCATCGGTTACAGATCTATCATCGTAAAGCCAAATATTTTATCAGATGGCCCAACAGAAATTTGTGATGACGTACCATCGGCAATGTATCCGTCGAAAATATACCAATGGCAAGACCGTCATAAACTAAAGACATAATACCGACGATTTGACCTTCAAAAACCCGTCGATTGTTACCGACGGATAGGAGGACGATGGATGCATTTGTAAATTATGTATCGATCATTTTGATGGATACACTCTATCAATAATCCATCAAAATCCTGTAGCATTTTGGAAAAAAAAAATTGAAATCCCTCTCCTATAATTGCAACATCTAACATATCTCTGAACAATCTGCAAATACTTAAGCAGTACTATAAAATGAACTTAAATACCATACACAAATAGTTATATATAACTCAAAAAATATAAAATATAACTGGAATCACTAAATTAAAATAAAAATATAAAGCTAACAATTGTTTGAATCCTCATTAAACAACTGTTTGTAATAACAAGTACTAAGCTGTCTAACTATAAGGTGTGAATTCATCAGCATATAATCCTAACCTAACATTACAGGGCTCTACTGCAAAGGAGGGCTGTGACTGATCAAAATGTCTCCATGTTTCTGCATTTGATGGATGATATAAAATACCACTTTGAGATGACTTATTCTTATGCCCTGTCATGTCACCTGCTGAGCTCATCGATACATACAACTGTTGCAATCTGAGAATAATTGGTAAATAAAATAACTGAGAAAATGACACATCTTCTAGCTTCCACTATTTTTTTTTTAGGTTTATATTTGGGTGTATTATAAGTCTGACAAATAGTGGCTGTCATAGTGTTCTCGTAATAAAACATGCATCCATTACTGCAATAATCAATCTTCATAGTAGATAGTCACAGCTTTGATACTAACTTCTTCGTCTGATACAAGTTTGTTAGAACTAGATTATCCTCTAGATGTATTTCTTTCATCAAACCTATAAAATCATTGAAGCACTGTCGAGGGATATTGTGTTCAGTTTTAATATTAAGCATCCTAACTGCAACCTATAACTCGAAATGTGAAGTACAATCATTCTATAACAGTCACTAAGCAGCCTGTAATAAATCATAAAATTTTTGTGCATCTATATTAGGCAGGTCATTCACATGTGGTCTTACGTGTGAACTTGTTATATTAAACACAAGATTTTTGTATGTTATTTTGATGTCCTCATCCTCCTCTACTGGTCTACAAGTTTCAGAATGACCATATTGACTGTCTAAATATGGCTCAAACTCGTCATGTGAAATCCAATACCAGTAGCATGAGAGAAATCTTCTATGATACAAATATATGTTTATCTCATTGGGCATAAGGTAAGCCATATTTTATGCTTCGAGTATGAAATACTAAATTATTTCTCGGACAGAAATATAGGTAGTTGGCATGCCATATAAATAAAATACTCCATACCCTAAACAAACTCATTTGTGAGCTCTTTTCATCCAAGTGCCTATTGTACATCCAACTTCTCTGAGCTAGGATGTCCATTTAATCCAATTTATAATCCTAAAAATAATCAAAATTTACATTAACATACTAAGCATCTAATTAATCAATATAAATTAAAATAATAATTTACTGAAAATTTCTAATTTTTTTACCTGATTTTTTCTATAATTTTACCA
>JAJBZI010011283.1:0-10385 GCA_021234465.1 Dendrobium hybrid cultivar
TGTGCATACAAGATAAAATATGATACATGTAAATCATTTGCCTTTTAACAATCTTATCGATGTTGACATCCTACCTGGACATGATCATCACCGTCGAAACAGGAGATCGACCCTCCCGATTCATTCACTGTGTTTTTAGTTTATTTCATGTTATATTGAATTTATTAGGCTCATTTTTCCAGTTTGACCCTTCATGTGAAGGATATTGTATAGTAACCCCTGAGGATAGTTTAGTCGTTTTCCCTTTGCTTAGATTTGAGGCCTATAAATAAGCCCCCTCATGTAATCTTTACTTTTGATGAATGTTAGAAGAACATTATCTCGTTTCTCATTTTTTGTGTGAGTTTGAGTGACGTAATTATGAATGTCAGTGAGTCGACGTGCCAGAGGCACAACTACTGAAATCAATTTTCTCCACCGTCGACGTGCTGGGAGCACGACGGTTGGAATTAGTCTTCACTTTTCTTAATTTTGTGTTTATAAGAATTTTCACCGAAGATTGATTCTTATTTCATAATTGACCGTCACATCCTTCCAGATTGTCGAATCGAGCTCCGTCATCGCGCTCGCCACCGTCACAAACCTCCACCCCGACGAATTCGACTGCCCCTTCGACCTCCTTGCCGTCGGCCGCACCCCCATCTCCTCCCACAGCCCCCGAACTGTCGGCCACCTCCTCCCTAATCGCCAACCACCTCATCCCAAAACCCCTCCCCACTATTCCTAATCAACCCCACTACTTATAACTACCTATATTAACTTCCAATTAAGTAAATACAATTAATTGGAGAGCCCCACACTTAAATTCATTTGAATTAAAACCCCACACTCCCTCCCTATACGTTAGCTCCCTCTGGGAACTGCTCACAACCACCGGCCCTCACCCATAACTCCCTCCTCACGCCACTGCCCCCTTCCCCAACCAGCCCGTAACCTCCATTTCCAATCCCACCCTCCAACTGAGGCCTCTCCTGCATCCAAATGCATCAACCGGCCCCTCCCACTCAACCGAAGACTCTTCCCTGCCTCCTGCCGTCCGTCTCAAGCTATCTGTCCGACTCCACAACCCATCTTCGCCTCCAACAATCTCTTAGCCCCCACCCAAGCTGTCCAATAGCTCCCTGCTCCTTGGCCGAGGCTCCTCCATTGGGTTCAGCATCCATATTTATCGGATCGATTTCAACAGAATATCACCGGAAACATCATACTCTTCTTCTTTAGTTGGATCAATCAACATCAAAGCAAGAGAAGACAGCATTCTTCTCTCGGCTAGATGAACATCAACGGACCGATCATTGCTTTTTCATTCCCTTGCATTACCCTCTACAAAGGATAAGTGTTTTAAATTTATGGTTTTGTTATTTTCATTTTGTTTAGGTATTCCGACCCCGATTTTGTGGCTGGTTACATCATTTAGGGTGTAGTCCTAACTCCACTTACGCTCATTAAATTATCTGAGTGAGTCAGTCTTCTTGGCGACTAATCCCGATTTTAACGGTAGGACTTTAGCCGGCTGCACTTGCAGAATTTGAGGTCAAATTTGGTTACTTTAAATTATTCTAGTTTCCTTGCATGTAGTAGCTTACTATTTACATAATTAACCTGTTATTAAAGCTCTCGCATCGCATCTTTTTATTTGTTTGAATATTTATAATTTTCTGCGTTTTATTTATCCTAGCGAGAAATCTTTGATTGCATGTTGTCCTGCATCATCTATTTTTGATATCAAAGCATGGTTCGTAGTGTGTGTTAGGAACTATTTTGCCATCGCATATAGTCAGCCTTTAGATCAATGTTGCATTGTTGTTGTTATCATATTATCATTACATATAATAATCCCTAAGTGTCAGTATATCCTACGTACCCTACCTCCCAATCATCCTTAGAGTCTAGCTATGGGTTTAGGACATCTTCAGTCATCCCTTGATCGTTTGAATGAGCAGATTGCTGCTTTGACTCAGACTTCTCGAAACTCGAGCCGACCTATTAAATTTTTATAGATACACATCTGCTAGGCTCGAGAGACTCGAGGAGGACATCCTCCGGAGACCTAATTACACCACACACACTCCCTCTTCCCATGTAGAGGACTTGTATGTTAGGAGGTTTCATTATATAGGGCATCCCCACTAGACCCCCCATTTTGATAGGAGTCGCCCTTATTAAACCATCCCGTATCCTAGACCCAACTCTATGACACGATCCCATTATGATGACAACCTACATCACTTACAACCACCTAGGCATTTCCATTTTCCCCAGACCAGTCACCACCCAGGAGCAAGCCCCGTAGTTGATTCGATATGGGAAGATCACCCCTATGATCCCGATCCTATTGTTTTACCCCATCTGGATTATACTCAATCCTGTGGGCCAGACCATACCCATTCCCCCGAGTCCCAAATAGGAAAAAAGATTAGGACTGCCACCCCGCCATCCAGTCCCCCTTCTCCTTAGCCCAGTCCTGATACTACTGACCTATTAGATCCAGAGACATCCCCTAATTATTATAGTTTGGATCTGCCCCTAGCTTCATTTAGCAGTAACTAGCGTAGGACGACCCTTCCGAACACACATACTACAATATGTGGTCAGGAGTATAAGATTCTTATTGATAGTAGTAGTAGTATCAATATTGTCTCCACACAGCCAATTCTGGACTTAGGTTTACCCATGATCCCGTGAGCCGTCATTGCTAAAGTTTTTTGGATCGACACTTTCGTTATCTCGGTGAGACATCAATGTATTCTGCCCCTTATATTTTCCATCTATAAGGAAGATGTTTGTTGCAATATCATTGACATGAACATGGGGCATATCATTCTGGGCTGCCCCTGGTTATATGATATGGATGCCACCATTATGGGCCACTCCAACACCTGCGTGTTTGAGTATGGGGACCATTTGATCACACTTCATCCCTGTAGACCTCAGCCTCCCCTTCAGCCTATTCCTACTAGTAACCCAGGCTCTATGGAGACTGAGGAGAAGCCCCGCTGCCTTAGCCCTACTAGTCTGATTCGGCGGCTCGTATCCAGACTTCATAAAAAAGTCGATGACTGACCCACTTGAGCCTAGTGAGACCACCTCTAGAATGACGCCTATAATGACCCCTATCCCCCATAGGTGATCCCAAGTGTCTACATGAGTTGCCAAAGGGATACATTAAGAAATATGTGAGCAGACTAGGCCATGATCCATCCGACCCTATTATTCCTCAGACTCAGTATGAATACCTATCCATGATCGAGTTGAGAGAGATCAGTAGCCGTCCTAGTTCTACCCTGAGTACAGCTGAGCCTGAGCACTACCTGTCTGCCTATTCTAGTATGCACCATATGGAATATATACCTGGTTTCACTATTAGATAGCAGTAGATATCATTCCATCCAGGTCTAGGATTAAATCCCAACCGTCTGTTTCCATTAGTAGCAGAGAGATACTTGCATCTTTTAAGGCTATTTGACAGAGAGTCCAGCAGTCTGCATCCTCACTTGCATTGCATTCGCATGACTTACATTATGAGATTTTCCCTAGTATGAATCAAAACTTGAAAATTTTGAATATTCAAGAAAACAAATTTAAGTGAAAAATGGTTTTTGAACAGAGAGATTATGTGATGGTTCGGGATCCTCCGCGAAGAAACTGAACAAGTGGCATGCTAAACCTTTTAAAGTGAATAAACAAGCCAACTATGACTCTTATGTGGTGGGTCCTTTTATGGATCTTGGCATCAATCGCGCTCTTAAACTCATGGATTTAGTAGTCACTAAGGGACTCGACGGTGACCCTCCACCATATACTAGCCTTGTGTGATCCCCACCAGTGAGAGCCCTAGCTTACCTCCACCTCCCATATAGCCTGATTTTTCCCCAGCATATATTATGGACTGCACTCTAAATAATGATATTACACTCACTAGCCCTGGAGGAGGAGAAAGATACTTAGTCAAAAGAAAAGGCAAAGCAGGGATTAAGAGTACTCATCTTGAGCAGGAGAAGCTTCAGCAGACTGATCCACATACCCAGGAGATCCGAGAGTTCACTTCTTGCTGACTCGACAGAGTCGAGTTCTCGCCCACCCCGGGAGAATGATACGGACATCCTACCTGGACATGATCATCACCATCGAGACAAGAGATCTATGATCCCGATTGATTCACAGTGTTTTTAGTTTATTTCATGTTATATTGAATTTATTAGGCTTGTTTTTTCAGTTTGACCCTTTATGTGAAGGATGTTGTATTGTAGCTCCTGAGGACAGTTTAGTCATTTTCCCTTTGCTTAGATTTGAGGCCTATAAATAGGCCCCCTCATGTAATCTTTACTTTCGATAAATGTTAGAAGAATATTATCCCGTTTCTCATTTTCTGTATGAGTTCGAGTGATGTATTTGTGATTCTTAGTGAGTCGACATGCCGGGGGCACGACTACGGAAATCAATTTTCTCCACCGTCAACATGTCGGGGGCACGATGGTTAGAATTGGTCTTCTCTTTTCTTAATTTTGTGTTTAGAGGAATTTCCACTGACGATCAGTTCTGATTTCAGAATTGACGGTTGAATCCTTCCCGTTTGTTGAATCGGGCTACGCCATCGTGCTCACCACCGTCACAAACCCCTACCCCAAAGAATCCAACTGCCCCTTCCACCTCCTTGCCGCCACCGGCATCGCCATCTCCTCCCACGGCCACCTAACCACCAACCACCTCCTCCCTAACCGCCGGCCACCTAATCCCAAACCACCTCCCCACTACTCCTTACCAACCCCACTACTTATAACTATATATATATTAACTTCCAATTAAGTAAATACAATTAACTGGAGGGCCCCACACTTAAATTCATTTGAATAAAAACCTCCCACTCCCAACTTCGAATTCTATCATTTTAAGCTTAGAGTCATCATACTTTACTGGTGATCCTATGCGACTTCTAATATGTCTCTGATCCATCTTATTTTCACTATAGCTTCATTTATTAATTCAAGGCCCATTAACTACCTTTCCCCACTTCAATCCAACTTAATAGAGTTATACACTTCCTACCATACAATACTTCACAAGATGCCATTTGAATACTTGATTGATAATATTGTTGTATGCAAGTTCTATCTATCCAACATAATCTCAATAAAATGGTATTGCCAGTTGCCACCAACATCTAATACACATAATCGCAGCAAATCTTCAAATACTTGAACAACTCTTTCGGACTAACCATTTCTTTGAGAATAACAAGTTATACTAAAATGTAAATTTGTTTCCAAATTTTCCTATATAGTCCTCCATAGTTTAGAAGTAAATTTTTCATCTTTGTCTGACTTTATTAACTTCAGAATACCATACAGTCGAAAATTTCTTTTACAGATAATCTTACTAATTTTTTGTCTGAATCTATTTGCTTGATAGGTAAGAAGTGAGTGGACTAAATTAATCACTTGATTATTACCCTAATGCAATCATGACCCTATCTCGATTTGAAAAACCCCATCATAAATTTCATTTTAATTTCTTCCCTTTTCTATTCTAGGATAGTAACGATTGTAATACTTTGCTTGTCCTTTAGTGTTTAACCTTCATAATTTGACAAGCTTCACATTTGGCCAAAGATTTTGCTATCTCTACTTTCTTAATTCAATATCACTAGGTATCCATAGACATTGCTTGCTCTTGACAGTACCTTCTTTATCAAAAATGATTTCTTGCCTCTATCCTAAATGAACTTATTCCACTAGCTTTTGATATTCACTAGTAGCCCTTTGAGCTTTCTTAATTTTGTCTATTAAAGCAGATTTTAGCACCATTAGATGCACTATACTCACATATCCAAATCTTCTGATCTCCAATTGCAAGGCTTCCAATTCTTTAATTAATTTAGATTCTTAAGTAATCATCCAATTTGTCATTCCTGAGGATTTTCTATATAATGCATCAGCTGCTACATTTGTTTTTTGAGGTAATATTAAATATTAATATCATAAATTTTAATTAATTCAAGTCACCTTCTTTGTCTCAAATTTAGCTCATTCTGTGTAAATACGTAAGTTAAACTCTGATCAATGAATATTAATATTTTTTCCTATATAAATAGTATCTCCAAAATTTTAAAGCAAAGACAACGACAACCAATTTCAGATCATGAGTTGGATAATTTCACGCATGCGGCTTTAGCTATCTTGATATATAAGCAATCACCTTTCCATTTTGCATTAAAACACACCCTAATTTTTTTAATGATGCATCTATGTAAATCTGAAATACTTCCTCCAAATGAGATAGTTAATATTGGTATTGTTGTCAAATGTTTCTTTAATTCTTGAAAATTGTACTCACATTCTTTTGTCCGTTCAAGTTTAAAAACTTTTTTCAATAGAAAAGACTGGCATAACTATTTGTGAAAATTCTTTTAATGAATCTCCTATAACATCCAGCTAAGCTACAAACTTATATAATGTTCTTTGTTGTTATTCATTATGATATTGCTTTTACCTTCTGAGAGCTTATTGAAATTCCTTCTCTACTGACTATACGTCCCAGAAATGCTACACTTAATCAAAATTCATATTTTTAGAATTTCACATATAATTGATTATTCCTTAATAACTCCAATAGAATCTTCAAATGCTTAGTATGATTTTTATCAATTTTAGAATATATCAAAATATCATCAATGAATATGACTACAAACTGATCTATATATGGTTTGAAAGTTTGATTCATTAAAGTTATAAAAATAGCTGGTGCGTTTGTTAATCAAATGACATTACTAGAAACTCATTATCATCATATCTAGTTCCAAAAGCTATCTTTGCTATATATGCTTCTTTCACTCAAACTTGATGATATTTTGATCTTAGGTCAATTGTTGAGAATACCATGACACCTTCTAATTGGTCAAATAAATTGTCAATTCTTGATAATTGGTACTTTTTTTTAATCATCACTTTATTTGATTCTCGATAATCAATGCATAGCCTCATCGATCCATATATTTTCTTGAGGAACTATAGGTGCACTCCAAGGCGAATTATTTGGTCATATGAATATCTTATCCATTAATTCTTACAACGAACATTTCAATTCTTGCAGCTCTATAAGAGCCATTCTCTAAGGCCATTTACATATAACTGATGTCCCAAGTTGTAATTCAATTTCAAACTCTACTCCTCTTTTAGGTGGTAATCCTGGTAGTTTCGCTGGAAATACATCAAAAATTCTAATACAACTGGAGCATTTTAATAATTCTATTATGGCTAAGAACACTATTTCACCACTTTTTAACCATTTACAGCTTTCAATGCACTAACTAGAGAATATACCATAGTTATTTTACATGAAATGTAGAATGGCTTTTTGTTGGATGAGTCGAATCTTACTCGTTCCATCCAACACTCAATTATAACATACTCTTTTACTAGACAATCCATTCCAAGAATAATATCAAAAGTGAGTATTGATATCTTAGGATTAATTCCACCATAAATTTTTGACCGTGAGTATTGATATCTTATATTTTCTATTGGCATACATACTATCTCCAAATCGCATTATAATACATAATTCAAGTATGAAGAACATAATCTCAAATGTAGACTAGTAGCAAACTTTTTAGAACAAACGAATGCAAAGTATGCAAATCAAATAAGACCATACCAAGTTAATTATAGATTAAAAGTGTATCTGTGACTCTTCCTCTGATTCTTTGGCTTCTTGTGGTGTGATCGGAAAAACTCTGGCTTTGACTAGTTGATTATTATTAATTTCTAAACTTTCTCCTTTTACTTATACAAATGGCTTTCCATAGAATCTTGATTGGTTGTTAATTTCCAGAGTTGTTTGTTGCAATTGCCCTTGATATCCTTGTAAATTTATCTACTGATGGCCAACTTCTCCAAATCTATAATATTTTCTTGCATTAATGAAACATTCTCCAAAATGTCTCTTTTTGCTTCACTCATATAGGGGTTTTTCAAATTGAAATTGCTTTTGCTTGCTATCAGATTTGAATTTCTTGTATTTGAAATGATCCCCCTTTTCAAAATCCTCTTCTTACTATATTGCTGCTCCCAATTGTGCTTGAAATGATTTAATTCATTCTCAACTCTTCTAGCTCTTTCTACTAGGACTGAGAACTCATTGATAATAAAAAGTGCTAAGGCCTCTCTAAAAGCTATAACACTTCTCTTCTTGAGTACTAATATAATAAGGAGCATATCTAGATAAGGAAGTAAATTCTGCTTCATGCTACATTACCATCTTCGAACCTTGGGTTAGCTTGAAGAGTTTGTCCTGCAGCACTAGCTTGCTTGAAGGTGGAATAATCTAATCTCTGAACTCCCTCACAAATTCATCCCAAGAAATCAAGGATAGTGGCATGATTCGAAATTTTTCATGATGTTGTGCTTGTCACCATCTTTCTTCCTTTCCTTCTAACATAAAGGTTGCAAATACAAACTTTCTATTATCATGGCAAATCGTGGCATACAGAAATTTTCCAATCTTTAGCAACCAGTCTTCAACAATTATTGGAGTGCTGGTTCCCTTGAATGCTGGTGGCTTGAATATTTGGATATCCTCAGATGTTGATCTACTTCATTTCTAAACTCTGATCTCAGTCCATTGCTTGAAGGGGATTTTTCAATAGATGTTATATTGTTCACTACTTGAGAAATCAAGCTTATATCTTGCATTTCCTCAGGCCTAATCTCCTCATTATAATAATCAGGGTAAGGAAATGCAGTACTAATATATTATTTAAGAAAAACAATTATATTTAGTTTAGTACAGTATATGTCCGTTCATTACATAGTTATGAATCATTAATGCTAACGAGCAAATTAAGAGTAACAAGTATTATTGTCACCTAATCATGAAATTAATAATGAATTATTTAATTTCATTCTTTTACTTATTCTTGATTATTAATACTTCTTAAATGTCATATAATATTTATAGGCATTGGTCCTTTTGTATCATTATCCCCTTAATAAAAATTGTGCTAATCAACTCTCCATTTTAAGGGTCAAGAATTTTCTTATGTTTTTAATAAAGGTTGGGCTAACCAACTCTCCAGTATTAAAACTTAGAAATTTCTCATTATTCATCTTTTACTGATAAAAATTGAACAAATGAACTCCCAGTATGAGGAATAATCTTTTCCTATGCAGGGCATTAAATTCAGCTCACCAAACTTACATGATATTGTTTTTTTATAGGACCTTTAAAATTTATTTTCATTAGTTTAATCTTTCTTATTCCTTGGCATTGACATATACATTTATTTATCATTTAATAAAGTGTACATACATAATAAAATATGATACATGCAAATCATTTGTCATTTAACAATGTTATTTTTGAAGTTTAATAAAAATTAACTACAAATCATAAAAGTAATGATCATATGACATGCATCAATGTATTATATACATCAAGCTCTGTGATGCTCTTAGAAGACAATGCATGCTCATTATGCAAGAATTTTCTATAATGTACTCATATGCGATCGTTATAGCTTAGAGGAATCATAAAATGTGCAAACCTAAATTTAGAAATCATTTGAACATTATGTTAGAAATTAAGTATCTTACCTTAACATTTGGGTCTTTTTGTAATGATGTATTATTTTTCTCCTTCCGATGACGCGTCCTTGTGTAAAGGATCTAAAAATGATTATTTCATCAATTTATAACACTTTGAGAATGTGATAATTTAATTTAACTCAAAATAATCTCAAATAACCTATTTACCTCAAATCAATTTCTTCTCATTCAAGACTTTTACTCCTACCAAATGAGTTGGCCTCAATTGAAAATTCCTTACCTAACTTCTCTTCGTTCTTTTCTTCCTTACCTTTTCTTTCTTTTTTTTTTTTCCTTTTCTCTGATTTCAGTAGCTACAGCCACCTCTCTGACAAGCTTAAGGCAACCCTCTAAACTCTCGTATAGCTATATTTAGCTAAGAAATTAGGAGGATTTTAGACATATACATATATTTGCATGCATATAAATCCAATTAAATTTTCTTTCTTTAAATTCTACTGCCAATCTCTTAATTGCTTAAGCTTCCTACTGCTATCAGCCGCTAACTGCCTTAGGAAAATAGGAAGGAGAATTTGCTGTTACAATGACTGCTACATTAATTTATTTATTTATTTTATTTTCTTATTGGTGTTATATCTAATGCGATAGACAAATAAGTTTATAAGCTAAGAAAAGAAAATAACATAAGTTAATATGAGGAAAAAAGGTCAAATTCCATGGCATCTTATACCCTTCTGCTCTTGCTGGAGGTATAACATTATTGGTTGAGTTGAGCTGAAATTTAAGTTAAGAAGGTTCTACTTTAATTTTTTTTGTTTATATTTCTCATCAAATATATCAATT
>JAJBZI010011846.1:0-13330 GCA_021234465.1 Dendrobium hybrid cultivar
TTAATATTTTTTTTTATATATATTTTTTAATTATAAGATTTTTATGATTAGAAAATGAATCATAAAATATTATCAGGGTCTATGGAACCCACCAAAAGGCTGCAACTGGTCTTAATATAATTTAAAATTAATGATGTAATTTTTTTAAGGATTTTTTAATAATTTAACTTTGTAACCTCTTAATAGTGTTTTTTTAATTGTTTAAAAAGGGTAAAAATTATATTAAATGATTTAAAACACTCAAAAATTTAATATAGAATCACCTAAAGTGTTTCTTATGAATTTTAAGAAATTAAATATACCTTAATTTTATTTTATTTTTATGGATTTCAATTTTTTTTAAAATAAAAAAATATTTGAAATACCTAGAATGTTCTAGAACTATAAACATTTCTAAAGTCTCATCAAAGGTTAATTATGTTAAAATAAACCCTAACAAATAAGATCATAATTTTAAATAAGATCACAATTTTAAAAGTTGCAATGAAGTCTTTATGAATTTCTTAAGGTTTAATAAATTTTAAATAAAACATTGATGCATTGAAAATTAGAATTAATTAATTTATTAGATAAGTTTAAGTTCAACATAACTTTTAAAACTGATCTCCCATTTTTTTTTTTTTTATCAAATTTGGATTTATTAAGAAATTTCAAGTATTTAAAATGTCCTAAATTGGGTTAATGGGATTACCTACTTATCATTATCGATTATCATCCACTTTTAAATGAGACAACCTCCAAGAGGTGGAGCCGAGACTCTTAGAGACCCATAGCTTCAAGCCTAAAGAAATAGGAGTCTTTCCATCTATGATACATCATGTGTTAGTTCCAAAAAAGGAAGAGTAGAGTCAATTAAGATAGTTGAATAAATAGTAGTGTAAGTAGAGTTGTGATTACATCTCCTACCTTTGGCCCATCTATGATAAAGGTGGCAAATAGTAATTTTCATATAATTTGATTGAGCTTAAATTTTGATTGCTTTATGATATTTAAAATATAATATTTATTTAATCAACGAGCCACACAACAATTATATTATTTAAGATGTATAATATGAAGGGTTGTGAAGCTTACAATACTAAATGTATAATTAAGATTTAATTTGTGAAAAATTATAATAGTAATTATAACAAGAATGTATGATCAGGATTGAGTTTGGAAAGAATCAGGGATTTATAATAGTAGTATTGACAATGGAACAATAAAATATGTTTCACAATAAATGGAAAAAACTCCTTATATTTCTCCCTATAAATTTGATATATACATGAAATTTTTTGTGAAAAAAAAAGAAATATATAAATTCATTTAGTACATATATATGTATAAACATTGGTATTAGTATATTGAATTAGAGATTTTATTTCCAAGGTTCGCGAACACATTGTCTGTGAAGATTAGGGTTTTTTTTGTATGACTTGACGAAGATCCGCTGCCCAGAGACGAAAGAGGTGAAGCGAAATGAGTCGGAGCCTTGGGATTCCGGTTAAGCTTTTGCACGAGGCGGCTGGACATGTGGTGTCAGTGGAGCTTAAGAGCGGTGAGCTCTACAGAGGTAGCATGATCGAGTGCGAGGACAACTGGAATTGCCAACTCGAGAACATCACATACACCGCCAAGGTTCCTTTCATTTTCTTCCTCTCCACTCTTTCGTCTCGCGATGCGCTTGGATATGGGTGGGATTAGGTTTTTGGTTTGCGTTCTTTTGCTCTCTGGTAAATGTGTCCACATTAGTTTGTTGTATTAGTTTTGTTGTTTCTCATTGTCCGGGTTAAATTTGCTCACTTTTCTTGATAAAGTCTACTCTGCGATAGATATAGGATCAATGGTACAACGAAAACTCAATCGATTATTTTCTTTGGTGCTTCTTATGAACATTCCGACAGTTGGAAAAGCAGAAACCCACGCGAAGGTGAAAAAATTAATTAAAAAAACGAATTCCATAGCTGCAGCTTATTTTGAGTTAAGGAAACATAAACATTTATGATCTTTAGTCCATTTTCTCCTTCTCCTTTTGATTTTGCCAATTCAGTCAATCTTAGGTTTTGGGTTGTAGCTTACTTTGTAGACTCTTTGCTTTCAGTTTAGTGGGTTAATCAAGGAGTTGTTAATGTTGTTTGCATTTCTTGTTATTTTTCAACTGTTACTGCTGTGAAATTGTATCTGCTGCAAATATATTATATATCACCCTGTGTGCATCCTTTAAAATCTGCTTGCCCGGTTGTTGTCCCACCACATATACACATTCACACAATGATGGTTTTCTCGGATCTGTGACATTGCTATCGGGCTTCGAATTTCTCCCTAGAACTTTTAAGGCTGAATTTTGTTATTTTTACTCTGTCAATTTTATGTTCCTTTTAGTTATGTCCCTGAACATCTCAATCAACAAATTGCTGTCCTGTGTTGTTAATGTTTTGAGAGAGTACATTTTATGCATTACATACAGGATGGCAAAGTGTCGCAACTTGAGCATGTTTTCATCAGAGGAAGTAAAGTTAGGTAAGTTTTGGTATTTGATAAAATTTATTTCCTGAAGTCACATTTTTTTTCTTAATTTTTAAAACTGCACTTGTGTACTTTATGCAGATTTATGGTCATACCTGATATGCTAAAGAATGCTCCAATGTTCAAACGTTTGGATGCAAGAATCAGGGTATGCAGTCAATTTGTTCCCTTTTCCATCAGCTTTTGTCTACTGTTTCATTGATCTTGAGCAAGGGGAGCTCACACTGACTATTTGTATTTGGTAAAGGGCAAAGGATCTTCTCTTGGTGTTGGGCGTGGCCGTGCAGTTGCAATGCGTGCAAGAGTAAGTTTGTTTTCAGAAATCTTGATTTTTTTTTTCTTTTGAAATAATACTCTTTGTTTATCCAACATCTTGTGTGCAAGCATATTTAGCTATGGACATGCATTCATACACTTGAACTGTTTATGTGCATGTTCTTGCATCATTGTCATCACCATTATACTTTTCCCAAATATTTATAAAATTGCTCAAATTATCATAGACTTGCTGAAAATAGAAAAAAGGCCATCCATCACTAGCATCATGCCACTACCACAACCATTACCTCAAATATGTAGGCATGAATTAAAGTTATGCATGGCCCTTTCTCTGTCTGCTACACCTTAATAGCATGATGATATGAGCAACCAAAAAAAAAAAAAAGAAGATAATTTTGTTTCTATATATTATGCCTGGTTATTCTATTTATTTTTTCTTAGAGCTAAGAAATATTGCTTGGAAACTTGGTGTTGGTGAGGATTTATAGTCGGGAATTACAAGTGCGAAGTTCAACATCTTCATACTGCACTATATGTTAATGAAACTTTTTTGCATGTTTTTAATTTAACAACTTCTTTGATAATCTTATCTTAGAGATCAATGAAAGTGACATATTTTGAGTTCTACATTGAATCAAGAGTGATCAGTTGTTTTACTTATCATTTGAATAATGGGGAATGAGATCAAACAGGTGGTTGAGATGCTTCAGTTTTTTTCTTTTTTTTTTTGGCAGATTGTCTAATTTATGTTTTCTAAGTTTGTAAAACATGCAATCATTAAATGAGTAGAAGGGGTAGAGGAAGAGTAGAATTTTGCCAATTGGGCGAGTACATAATATCAGTGTTATATGATTAGAAAGAAGAAGTGTTAGAATTGGTGTATTATTAATTAAAATCATTCAAAATGATTTGTGAAGAATAGATTTAAAACTTAAGGTGGCACTCAACATAAATGAATGAAAAATAATGATTTATAAAGTTAAACCCAAATGGTTGGGATATGACTAATAATGAAGTTGGCAAAGTTTGTGTTGGCTCTTCTATAGAGTGTAAGAGGTTGAATGTTGAATTTTTTTTCATGACTTTTCATAACTTTAAATTAAATACTAAAGGCTGCAACAATTTGGAAAATAAATTATACAAAATGAAACTAATGGAAGGAGACAACAAATGAAGTTGGGTAGATTATAAGCTATTTTATTTTGGGAGCTTAATAATAGGAATGGAATTAAGAAGGCACTAAAGAAATGAAGTGAAACAAGAAGGTTTCTTTAGTTGATAGGTTTATTAATAGCCTGATATTACTGTTATTAAGCTTATTTCTAGTGGGACGACTATACATGCAGTGAATCTTTATGCTCCAAAATTGATCTATTGAATAAATTGAGGAAATACATTTTGAATTGATCAATGGATTACTTTAATGTATACTACGATATAAATGATAATTTTTTGTGGTGATTTAAATGGACATGAAGCTGCTAGCAAATAGGTTAATATTTTTTTTTTTTGAATATTTCAATGTTGAGGCCACTTTGATTCAAGAAAAGATGGTTAGTTCTAATAAAAATGTTATCATAAAAATTTTTGGAGAGTAAAAATAGATCGTACGTTAGTAATGAGAGTTGGTGAAGTGATGAGGGATGGAGTGATTAGAGAAAAATTATTTGGTATTGATATTCAAGAATAAAGGAGATGCTCAAGATTGTGATAATTATGGAGGAATCAAATGTATAATGATGTTTTGGGAGAGAGTAATAGAACAAAGACTTTAAAAAAATTCTAGTAGTTTTGGAGAATCAATTTGATTTTTTTTCGTATGCAAAGGAAAGTAATGTAGTATAGAGAATGAAGAACATTATCCAATTATTTTTATTTATTTGGATAAGGCATATGATTAAGTATTATCATAGTTGATTTTATGCACAATAAAGATGTAAGTTTTTTTTTCAAAATTATGTTGAAGTAATTGATATATGTATAATGAAACATTGACTAGTCTTAGAAGTCGTCATGGAGTGATTAAAAGTTACCAATTACAATAGGTTTGTATCAATGATGAACATTGAGTTTGTATCTTTCTATATTAGTTATGAAAATGCTTTCAAAGGATCTTTGAAGTGAGGTTTCTTGGCTTTTGATTTTTGTATATGTAGCTCTACTTGGTGAGACTTTGTTGAGACAAGTGAAAAATTTTAACAATGCAAAAAGGAATTAAAAGATGAATGGCTTAGAATTAGTACAACAAAGATTTAGTATATGATATACAAAATTAGTGAGTGTAATATTAACAATTAGCAATTAATATTTTTAGAAGATAAAAAAGATATAATGATATGATAAATTTAAGTATCTTGGATTTATTATTCAAATTTATGGAGATATATATGAGTATATAGCTTCTAGATAAGGTCGGGTGGCTAGAATAGGGAAGTGCTTAGTGTATTATTTATTAAGGTGAACTTGTAGAGAATTAAAGATAAAATTTTATAAAAATGCAATTAAACTAGCCTTGCTGTATAAACTTGAGTGTTGGGCAATAATTAAGGTTGTTGATTTCTGTATTGAGCATATCGAAAATGAGAATGTTCAGATGAATGTGTGGTAAGATACTAAGGATAAATTAAAGAATGATTATATTGAAATGGCGATGCGATTGTCATCTTGTTTTTTTATTGAAGATAAGATTAAAATATATTTAGGTGATTTGGACATGTATAATAAAAAGTAGAAAATGCATCAATTAGATGGGTAAATGAGATTAATGTCAAAGATTAGGAAACAAAATGGGTAGACCAAAGGTAATATGGATAGAAGTTGTTTGAAATGATTTGCAAATGATAGATTTAATGGTTTAACGCCCAATGCAACACTCAATAGAAATGAATAAAAATTTATGATTCATAAATCATACCTCAAATATTTGGGACATATAAAATGATAATGATGATTTAATATGATATATGAAGTGATTAATGATGTTGTAGAATATTGTTCTATAAGTGAATACACAAAAATGAAAGAGGGTTTATTAGCATTAAAAAATGCAATATTTCTTGTAAGATGTAACAAGAAGTTATGAATGATTTATGATAAATCTTGAAGAAAGCATCTACATTTGATGTAATAAGTGTCATAAGCATATGCCTTAGGATTAGGAAACAAAAGAATCAAAAGAAGTGAATGTATATGAAGTAAATTGCATATGAAAGAGATTAGGCTCTTGAGTGTGGAGTTTGGAGGTGTAAAAAAATATTTGAGGGGAGAAATATATTCTCAAACAATGATATCTAAAAGTAATGAGTCATAGTAATAAAAAATACACAAAATCTAAATGAAAGACATACATGATTGTGAACAAAGCCAAGCCTGTACATAATTTATGTATTAGATTGAGTTCTTGAATTATAAGGATTAAAGAATGAATAAATTTAATAACGTAAGCGAAAGGAAGTCAAGTGGCTTTACTTAATTGTGTTAAGAGTGAGTATAGTTAAGCCCGTAAAAAATTATTTCTTTCAATTGAGTCTTGTTCGATCTAGAATAACATGATAGTGCTTACTTCATATATGTGTAGTGATGGCAAAAGAAAACAATGTTCATTTTGAATCTACATGGTAAGATAAAACCTATCAAAATCAACGGTAGTTTGCATTAGGATTCCGATTGTCTCCAACACCAATCTCAGAGACATTCTGTGTCCTATTTTGGTTCTCCTACATTGTTATTCTTAACATCTAAGTCTTTCATTTATCCATTCATTATCCTAAGGAATTAATGGCTCAACTCCAATCCTAAAGACAAAGTGCCTTGGAATATTTTCATTAGTTTCATTGAAGGATCAAAGTGCCTTCAACGACATGACCTTTTGTCCAAAACATTATTTGTAAGAAGCGATGATTATTATGAATGACATACCTTATAGGACTCTGCCAATATAAATTTTTTTTTGACATGCAATAATTTGTCATCATTTGTGAGGTGCTTTTTTATTTTCGCTAATTGACTGATTTATGTCTAATTGACCCGATTTGCAAAATATGGAGGAGATTTACTCTCCCTTATCTCAAATAAGGATTCACTTGACAAATCTAGTATTATGGAACGAATAATTAATTTTTTTAATGTTCATATTTTTTCCTTAATTATTTTTTATATCTCCTCACTCTACAGCTGATTCTTATTGATATATGATTTCTTTTTAGACTCATTTAAATTTTTTTACTATAATATTCATAATGAAACTATTCATATTATTCTACCTTAGATCGTGCTTAACTAGAGGATTTTAATTTGTCTACTTGAGTAATCCATCTTAAAAGATAAATATTTTGAGCAATCCATCTTAAAAGATAAATATTTATCTTATTATGGGGCTATTATTTTTTTTTTTACCTTGCAATGTCAATCAAAAGGATATTTATGAATTTGACATCTTATAGTTGCATTACCTTTTTAATTTGATTGGTTAGAAGTGAATTATACTCTTCAGAATTGTCCCAATCTTCTAATCATGTTGTTATGCATTATTGATATGGTAAGTGGAAGCTTATGGTCAGTGAGTGTGAGAAAGCGTGATGTATTTGTCCCATTAAATTATTTCTTAGGCTGCTTCTATAGCATTAATATTGGTTATTAAGGTTCTTTCCTAAAAGGATTGATAGTTTTTCACAGCTATAGCTGTTCAACAATGTAGTGAAAAATGTCTTTAATCCTGTGCTGAAGTTGCTGCTTATTATAGTTTGCGTAATTCTCGTACCATTGATGTGTATTAGCTAATTATTTTAGGCTGCGCCAAATTATTTAAATTACATTAATATGTTGATAACAACACTAGCAAGATAAAGGAAATTCAAAAAGCTGTTGTGTAACTTGTCACCTTTTGTACTATGTTTATGACCACCGCTCAATCAAAACTCTCTCTTTAATCACATCTGCTTATTAAATGCTTCAATTAATTATTGCCATCACACCCTCTTATAAAAGACCACACTATATCTACTGTACATTTTAATGAAATGAATATAATACTCTTACTCCATTACTTGCTTTAATCCTCTCTTGTAACTATTCTATGACTCTCTCTTGTTATCATGGTATCAGAACACTTGCCTGATGGCACCATTACTTTCCTTCCATTGCCAACATCCCATGAATCTTTTGGCAACATCAACCAGAAACACTAACCACAACTACAATCACACTATTTTGAAAATGGACACTCCCATGCCCTTTCAATTGAAGTTTCTCATGTCCAACATTAGAAATGTTTTCCATATTCAACTCAGTCGAGAACCACACAACCTGGAAGTCATAGTTTCTCAAACTCTTCTCAAGCCAATGGTTTTGAAGGTTACTTGGATGGATCCACTCCATCCACTGCCAAAACCATCGTTGACAAAGACGACGCTTTCCTCATCAACCTGTACTATTAGCTCTGGATTCTTATTTACCAAAATCTAGCCTCATCCTTATACTCTATCATCTTGCCCTCCTAATTTCCATACATTGTTAATCCCATCTTCTGCCATGACACCTGGCAAACCATCACATGCTGGTTGTAGTTAACCAACTGGACTCGCATTAAGAAACTGAAGAATAAACTCTACCATATATCAATGAAGGGCCAATCCATGCGACAATATCTATCAGCCATCAAAGGCAAGGTCGATGTCATTGCAGTGGCTAAGGCTTCCCTTGATTATGAAGATATCATACTATATATACTAAACGGTCTCCCTCTAAGTTACTAAACATTCAAGACTATAATCCGTACTAAAATTACTTCCATTAGTTGATCTACAATAGAGAAACCAATCTTACCACCTATCAAATGGTTATGTTTCAGGTCATGCGTAAGTAGTCTTTTCCTACGAAATTCAAATATCAACAATAGATGTAATTATGTGTATCAGAGACCAAAATATTGTTATTATGCTGCAAGCCAAGTTGAACTCCTAATATTAGCAGCACATTGTATTCTAAATTATACTTATCGAAATGATTGTAGAATTGAATTGTAGTTAGGTCTATGCTTTAGGCACTAATTGCAACCTGTATTAATACACATCAATTTTGTTTTCATTTGGTATTTAGAGATTTTAATTTTGTCGAACATGTTTTCCTTTCAACTTTCGTTTGGCTTTTTGGAACAAAACTAGTTGGGAATGCAAAACTAGTTCTCATTTGCTCCTTTATTTTCTCGTAGATGGAAGGAGCCTTATTTTTTATTATACAGTAATGGTCCCTCAGTTTATCTCATAAACTAATGTGTCTCGTTCTCTCTCGTCTTTGTTTCTCCTTCCGTGAGCAAATTAAATTGGCGATGTTGGCCATAATAGCTACAGAAGAAATCAGCTCATGGATATTGAAGTATAAAAGCGAAGTTTCAATGGGTGAATCTCAGCTTTCAGTGCTTTAGCCTCCTTCATTCGGAACGTGTTAAAGATCTGACATCGTTGAGGCCATGATGAATGGCTAAGATATGCCAATAGGACAATCATTAAGTTTGGAGGTCAAAATTTTAAGAAAGAACAAACTATCTGAACCTGATACCAATCATGTCTGGCAACTAGAACTAGATTGGGTTACTTGAAGCCTTTGAACTAAGGACGAGCCCGAAATTCCTTTTTTTTATAGCTGTTAAAGCTGGAAGGCATTCCTATTATTTGAACCACCTGCTTGATAAACATGAGGGTTTTTATATTCTTGCAACTTTGACTTCTACCTCTTGTAGTAGGGCTAATTGTTTTTCACAATTCTCTACCATCTCACGCTAGAGTTGTTGAATTTCCAACCTTTAAAAGGAAGATGGGAGTAGTGATCTAATAGTTGAGGTTTATTCAAGGCCTTTCTCCCGTCATTTTAGTTCTCCCCTCCATCCTATTACTATTGACCTACCTAAAGCCTCATCCCTAGTACTAAGGAATATGAATGGAATGAGAGAGACATCGTTGTATTATGTTAAAAAAAGGTGTGCTTACTTTTTAGGGTTAATAGATAAAAAAAAAAAACCCAATGGCTTAAATGCAAATCTCAACAGAAAACAGTAAAAAGAAATAAAGTTCTAATCGAAAGTTAAAATGTGAGGCCAGATTGGTGAATTTTAAAGCATAAAACATTTAATTGCAATTAAGGTTTAAAAGTCAGACCTAATTTTAATTTACCATAATTATATATATTTGCCATAGACAAATGTAAAGTTTCTTCATGGCATTAATGTGCATATTTTTTAGCAATAACTATGATTTGTCTGGGCTTCTTTTATATTGTGAGAAAACAATCAATCATCATACAGAAAAAGAGTGTTCAATCATTGTCAATTCCTGAAGGCCACATGTCATATTTACTATTGATCTGGATGCTTGACTATCCTTTCAATATGAAAAACAAAAAAATTCAAACTTTTTGATCTTTGGATCATAGACATGATAGAAGATGAAGAAACATACCAAGAATGGCGGCCGGTAAAGGAAGAGATGCTTTCAAAACATGCTCTCGTCTTCTCCCTTTCCTTGATATGCTTCTTGTACTGCTATCATTTATCACAGGTTAACTATTTGCTATGAAATGTCGATGATAGAAATTGGATAAATACAAAATTAGTTGGCCTTTCTTTTTCAGCTTTAAACTACTGTCATTTCTGCCTTTCTCTAAAGAATTGAAATTGTCTCCTGATTTGTTTTCTCATCCAGGCTCAAGCTGCTGGTAGGGCTGCACCTGGTCGAGGTGCCCCTCCTCCAGTCAGGAGATAGTCGAATTTCTCTATGAATCACTTAGTCAGGATTCTCAAACTTTTTTATGCTGGAAGTTGAATTGCTTATCATGTTGTTTTTGATAGAAGCCAGATCGATTATTTTACTATTCTCACAGTTCGAAGTCTAATGGTTGCCTGTTTTTGAACCTTTTTTTTTCATTATTTAAAGATCTGCTCCTTACCTCAGCTTCGAAAGATTGTGGTAATGTAAAATTATTTTGGAGTTGTGATTATGTGACAAAAACTGATGTTTATTATTATTATTATTTTATGTGATAAACTTAGATTCGGTATTTGTTTTCATGTGGATAGCTGTAGGATAGGACCAGGTAGCCTGGGGCTCTTTTTTCTTTCGTTCATTTATTGTACCTGGACCAGGTAACCTTCTGAGAAATGCATAGAGCTAAATATTGCTTCTATAAGGAGCTGTAATTTCATCGAGTGTAGGATATATTTCTTTTCTTTGTTCTTTTCATTTCTTAATATCTGATCTTTTAATGAGGTACTGTATAGTAATTGATGCTCAAGATTTAATTTTTTAATCTGCTGATCTTTTCTCATTTCAACCTTCATAAAAGGACAAGTAGAGTCATTTTGATTAATTAATGCGGTATTATGCAGTTTAATACATGCCTAATGTCTTGACGTAAAAATATAGTGATTTTGTGATAATTGTAGCTATAACATCGGTTGAAGACAACATAATAGTTCTAAACATATAAAAATATACGTACAAATGGTGAATATTGCTAAAATTCGTGCAACCGAAGATTGATATAACAATAAAATTTCCTAACATATTTATTCTCTTGGAACCAACGCATAGAAACAGTCTCTGGTGCAAATGAAACTGGCCTAAAATGGTGTTTACAATCCAAATCAAAACGTAAACAAAAAGAACTCTGCTATAAAGTTTTACATTACCATTCAGCCCATATAAGAAAGAAGTCATGCACGATGACTGGAACCAATAAAAGAAAGTATAACGGTCATCAACAGCCACATCAAATTCCCATGCGATATTGTCCGTCTACTGGAATGGCTGTTAGCAGGCGGCGATCCTCCGCTAGGCGTTGAACCGGCACCACCTACTGAGGATGGAGCCGGCGCAGGGGCACCTTCTGCCGAGAAATGTAGAAATAAATGTTCGGTAACGATCATTCCAAATATAAATAAATGTATATTTTTTGAGACATTAAAGTTGAAGTTGAGATATACACATATAATACATATACAAGATTTAAACTCAGAATTTCTTAATTGAAGAGAAAACTGTCAATTAATAACCAAGAAGAGGTGTATCAATCCGGATATATAAAGAGTAATGTTTTAACTTTCTAAACTACAAGGTTGTCTTCAATACAAGCAACTCTCTCATAATTAACTCAAGGAAAAAATATTTTATATTGCATGTGTTTTGATAAAATTTCATTAGAAAAAGAATTAAATGTACAATAAATTAATCATCATTTCCTGTGTAAATTTGTCACAAAGTAAATGCAATCAAATTCATTTCATTTAATTTGAAAAATGCTTTTCAAAACCAATTCGTTAAAATCACCGCACCTAATGCGGCTTTAGTTATTTACATTTTATTTTATTTTTTATTTTTATCTATATGCTTTCGAAAAGAATTAAGGGAAAATGCATATCCTAAATTCGTAGAACATGTTTGATCGTGAGCCTGCATCTTAATTATTTTTCTTTCTTAATTTTTCTCAAATAGAAAAGCTGATCATATTATAAAGCAGTTTTTATTAGCAATTTTTGTTTTCATTTTAAAAACAAATTAGTGTATTTTTATAACATTTTAAAATACCAGCTGTGATATTTTTATTTTGTTTTGAAATTTAATTACAAAAATAAAAAAAAAATAAGCATTAAAAATGCATTTTCATTTTTAAGTCAAACGAACATAGAACATAAAAACATTGCCTTAGAAAATAAAATGAAAACAGAACACAAAAAGTTGACTTAGAAAAGCATGGCTCTGAAGCCTGGAAAGCAACAAGTGCAGGGTATGACTTACTGCTACAGAGATCTCGGTTGATGGGCATGGTGAGGATCTTGGGGCTGTGCGAGCCAGTGGCATTGGTATAGCCAGCGTAGGCGCAGGTAATCTGCTGGCAACCGGAGCTGCTCGTGTTGCCGAGGGGCAGCTGGCTGGCGCATTTGACCGACGGACACAGCTTGTTCAGGTCTTGAGTAGAATGGCAGGTGAGCCTGCTCATGATTCATCGATGCCGTCACTTAATAAATTTCAAAAGCTGAATACATTTCGAAAAGCAGAGAGGAAGGAGAAAGAGCTCACTGGTAACCGGAGGCCGCGCTGCAGCTGCACTGGATGCAGTCGTTGGCTGTGAGCGCATAGCTATCGTTGGAGAGGCGAAGATTGCTGTCCAGTGAAGTGCTGCTGATTGCAGAAGAGCAAGCTGTGCAGAGCCAAAGAGTACTGATTATTATTCGTTGGTTTATTGTAGATATAATTGTTGATTAAAAAGGGCAAAATTATAATTATTTTCTTATATGGGCAGTTATAAAGGGTTTTATTATAAATTAATTATTTTAAGTTCTATAAATATGCATACAGAGCTTTGTAGTGGATGTGTGTGGAATTATATTAGCTTTTTCTTTTTTCTCAACACCAGTGATAGTGAAATCGACCCCTCCTCGTAGGCGTAGACGATTCACCGCTGAACCATATAAATTCTTCGTGTTTTGAATTATTTATTATTGTTGAATTTTTATTTTATATCTTACAACAATAATCAATAGGTGGCTGGGCCT
>JAJBZI010011847.1:0-11368 GCA_021234465.1 Dendrobium hybrid cultivar
AATGTAAGCCCGATGTTGATGTGCCCAGTTAATATCTGCATGCCCACGTCCGTCTATCCTTCGAAAAGTATGCTCTATGGGTTGAATATTAGTGCTCTACAAACCACCCAACTATCTCATGACTCTGTCGGCCAGATGTCACTCGACCTGCTTCCAACTTATGAGAGACCCGTGTAGTCCAAATATCAGATCTTATGTGACAAACCATAGGTAGAGTGATCATAATAGCCTTTGTATACGGAGTCATGATCATCTGTGCAAAAGTAATTTTATAATTTGTAAAAATAATTTTTGATAATTTAATTGTAGCTTATCTAACTCTGACGTAAACTGTCCAGCTCATCTCTATATATGAGCACATTGCCCGCGAAAATCCTGTCATCCGCCCACCTAAAATGTCATTATGACATTAGTAAATTGATGAAAAAAAAAGTATTACCTATAAGAACTAAAATGACAACTTTCATTAAATAATAACCTGCACCCAACGTCTTGTCATTTCAAAATATAAACACATATATCTATCTAACTTTAACTTTCTATCAAAACATTACATAATCTAAGAAAATTATTACATGCTAACATTATATAAGCTAAAAAAAATTTCAAGAAGGAAAATCCTTACTTGCTACTCTTGCTCTCTGCTTCTCCTTAGAATTTCTTCAGCTCCTCTCGATCTGCTCTCCCGATTTATGCTAAAAATGTCAAATTTATTGGCATTTTAAAAATGCATCAAATCAGTTGGTACATTCTAAAAATGACAATAAATTTGACGTTTTGATCCCTTTTCAAAACTTAAAAAAAAGAAAAAAAAAAAGAAAAAAAAAAAAAGAAGGCTAAAACAACTTTGCGGAAGGCCCCTTGTAAAAATTTGCCCCTACAGCTTCGCGTTTCCACGTTGACATTCGCGTGGCTTCCCCCATCGGCTTGCTGGTTCGCGTGAGGTAGAGCTTCGAACTAGTCGCTTGCCATTGCCTTGCTTTTTCTCTTCTGCATGTATTCGTTGCTGTTCTGCTTCGCGTGAAGTAGAGTTCTGGAAGAGTCGAGGCTTCTCCGCCTACTCCACGTTCTTCTTGTCGGATCGGAAGTCGCGCCGGCAGCTCGCCGCGAAGGTAACAATATTTCTACCCTTTCGCACGCTTCTTCGGTCGGATTTACGAAATCCGGGGATTTAGGACAAAAATGGCGAAAACGTCGTGAAGCACATATTAGACTTACCGTGAGATTGAACTGTCTTTTTGTGGCAGGATTTAGCTTAAATATTGCCTAAGTCTGGCCTAAATCCCGCATCCAAACAGTAGGCCCTCATTTTCTCTGCCTCGGGCTATCATTTTATTTTCTCCTCATAGATCGAATTCAACTTCCTCCCGCTCGCCGTTCTTATAGTATTATTATTCGTCGTGATTTATAAGGGCTCATATCGATTGAATTTTAGTTTGGATCTCATGGGGGACGTGAAGATGGAGGAGATGTCCCTCCCCGCGCTCTTCGAGCTCGCCAGGAAAATATATTCCGCAGCATCGGATTCTTCAGTGGATCAGGTAAGGATGCATTGTTAATTTTATCAAATTTCGTCTGAATCCTCAGAACCAGGCTGTGAATTTGTACCACCGGTCAAGGAACTTAGCGGTTATTGCTCTTGCCCTAACATAACCCTGTTTAAAAAGAATGATTATATGTTTCTCGTATGTTTTTTTTTTTTTTTTGTTATTGGATTTATCTAGGAACAACTGAAAAATGGAATTGAGGCCCTTCGTCGTTGTGACGAGATGGTGAGCAAGCTCGGGCTGTTCTCGTCTAACGAGACTATGGATGAAGTTAGCACCACGAACCTGAAATATATTTTGGTATGTCCTCCTTTTAAGTAATGTTCTGTGAGCTTTCTGTGAAAACCATGATATTTTGCTTGTTTACTGGTGTTTTATATGTGGAAGTGTTTTCTGCCACCTCCTCTCTTTGTAAAAATTACGTCAGTTTTGCTCGATGGGGGAGCAGTCATATTATTGAATATTTTGATTGTTATGATCAATATACAGGACCTAAAACATGCATAATGTGCTGAAAATGGGAGACTTAGCTGCCTATTTATTTAATAAACTAAAACATAAGCATAGAAGTTGATGGAAACCGTATAATCTTCTGCTGTGTTTGGTTGTGCCGTATGAAATCTCCATAGCTATATTTTCATGAATCAATGATAATAAAATAATGCTAATGAGGATTTGTATTTATTGTCTTTTGTAAATATTTTCTTAGATTGCGTTTTAGCATCCTTCGTTTCTATTTCTAACATTCTAGTTTTCCCAATAAGTCGTCCTCTAGCTATTAAAGAATCTAGACAAATGTACTGCTGTGAGCACTAACGATTAGAATAGGCAATTGCTTTACTACCATTATCACTTTTTCACTATTTGTGTCTTTCAATTATATTGCTATTTTTATTCTCCGCAGTGGTGAACTGGTGATATACTAATTTCTTATGGTTATTTTTCAAGTCCATTATAAGATGCTAAAATATTTAGGTTTTAGTCTTTAGTTGTCTTCTTATCTTTGAATTCTTGTTTGTCCTTTTTTTATGCTATTTGTAATTCTCTTTCTTGTTGTATTTGTGCTTATGTTAATTGTCATGGGTTAATATTTTTTGTCACGTTGGATTAATTTGGTATTCTCTTATTTGTCATGTGGAATGAAGTCTACATTATAAGTAGTAACTATGTCATGTAATTTGATTATGCTAGCGGTTAATGAAACTTATGATTTTTTATTTGGCTCCTGAGGAATTCAGTCAACATCCCTCAGGAATTTGTGATGTAATTGTAATTGTGTGATACAACTTGTTTAGTGATTCGATGATGTATTAGATTATTCAACATTGTCTCTACAGTCTTACGATGCATCTACTAAGTGAATTGATGTCCACCCTTATTTTTAGTGTTGTGTCATGTTCTTCTTCTTTAGCAATTCAATATACCTATCATTTTCTTGCATCTATGCCAAAATTATCTATTAAGCAGTTAACTTTTAATTGTACACAATATTTAAATTTGCGCAATCGGGTAGTAAGGTGTTTTTGATCAATAAGACGAGGTGTAAGACTCGAGGCATTTTTGTGGTGTAAGCCTCATAATCAAAGATTAAATTAATAAAATATTTGAAGTAAGAAGATCAAGACTAACATCAAAGTTGTAAGACTAATATTAATGTTTAAAGTTGGTGAAATGCTAAACTCGAACTTGTGACCACCATCCTGAGAATTGGGGGCATAATTTTTGAGTTAGAACTCTTTGGTACTAAAATTCGGATTAATTTGAATGAAGAAAAAGCTTATTTTTTGCACCAACAAACATAAAAATAGAGATAAAACAGTCTATTCACTATATTTGCTTAGATTTTTTTAGTTCACCTCTTTTTGTAGGAGTATCATTGTTCTATTCTTGTACATAGAGTATATATTAATTATTATTTTGTACCCATTGACTAGGGGTCTTTGCTCTGCCACTGCCCTCTTCTTTAGGGTGCTTTTGCCAAATTATTTCCTTGATGGCCATGCATCCTCAAATCTCCTTTTTATTTGATATATTTTACTATAAGGAGCTGTTTTTGTGAGAGTATACTGAAATATCATTTGTAATATCCATATTGTTAACGAACATTTCTTTGTTTTATTGATGGATTGCCACTCATTTATGTTAGGTCCCATTTTATCTTGGAGAATTGACAGAAAAACTTGCAAATGAGGACAGGATTGAGATTCTTAAAATGTCGCGTGTTCAATTCAAGGTTAATCCTTTAATTTTTTTTTCTCACCTAAATTGAGGCCAGAGCCTGAAAGTTAGTGCTGTACTTGTTTAGCAGGACACACAAGAAAGATATGATCCCATCTTCCATCATGTTTTGTGTCAATGTTTTATCTTTCTTGCCATTCATTTTCTTATATCAAAATTTCCCTATGTAATTGTAGGAATTTATTTCAATCTGTGAGGCTCTTGAACTTGTGCCTGAAGAGGAGATTGAGTCTTCTAAGCCAGGCAGTACAGATTTGGCAGCGGCAAGAGCCAAAAAGGTATCCTTTACTGTTTTTCTTTTCCTTGCTTTATAATAAGGGCCATTGGTCCCAGTAGCTATTTTATTTGATTAGTAAGTTTGTTTGTTTATCACTCAGGTTCTTCCTGTCTCATCTCTTTTCAGGATTTACAAGATGGTTTCACATAACTT
The DNA here is from genome assembly GCA_021234465.1 of Dendrobium hybrid cultivar. Classification (NCBI taxonomy): domain Eukaryota; kingdom Viridiplantae; phylum Streptophyta; class Magnoliopsida; order Asparagales; family Orchidaceae; genus Dendrobium; species Dendrobium hybrid cultivar. Next base: position 4,216 of record JAJBZI010011847.1, read on the forward strand.
CTTGATTAAGTTGTTTTTATATAGCTACAGCTGAAAATTAATGACTATAGTTTAAAATTGATCAATCAGAGTTGTGGATGTTGTCCTTTCAATGTAAAATGACTTAAGTCTTAGCTCTATTTATTTTTCTTTTCAAATTGAAATGCAGGCTTCATCATAATTTTTTCTTTGTAGTTGGGCATATATAAGCTAAGCAAAGCTTGAGCATTGGCATTACAGGATTTCTTAATTTAGAAACAGAAAAACGTTTATAAAAAAAAAAAAAAACTATAAATTGTGCTTGTCATAACAACTTTACCGATCTTATTTTGATTTGCATCTGCATAATATTGCTTTGTTTAGACAAGAATCTACAGTTAAAGTTTAAAGTGGACAACATGTTTTGTTGAAATGGCGATGCATACTAATAGAATGCTAAACCTAATTTTATCTAATTCATGGTAGTAGTTGAGACCTCTTGGAAGGAATTATGCAACTTTTTTGGTAATGTTGCCATAATTATCTTAAGATAAAACATGTGATGGTGAATCTACGATTATTTATATTCATTGTGTGAGTGTGTTGGGACAAGGGAGAAGCATGTTTTCAATGTGAAATGTGTTGGAACAAGGGAGAAGCATGTTTTCAAAGTGTAACGTGTAAGTGAATTACAAATGAGTTTTTTTACTTGAAATAAAAAATTGTTAAGTAAAGTGGTGCTTAACCGAACAAGTTTTAGTTGCGTATAATAATAATACATTTAATAAAAGTTTCATAAAATCAATTTTATCAAATCATGTTAAGTGTGATATGCTATCATCCTACATTATTAAACCAAATTAGATTGACATTATCGAGACATGCACTACATAATATGGAGGATAAATCATATAAAAAATTGCAGTTCAAAGTTTATACTTGACAGTGAATCATATCGTTCTTTTGCAAATATTTTGAAAAGATTCTAGGAATCAAAATGAAAAAATCAACTATGAAGAAATTGAAAACTTTTGTCTCATACTACATCTTGATTTTCATTAAGCGATCATCTGGCAGTTGCCCTATAATGAGAAAATGTAAAAATTAAGATGAATTATGAGGCAACAAACCAACAAAACTTTCTAATCATGTAGTTACAGCAAGAGTAACTATGAAAAATGAAATGAAGCCAATCACACAAGTTCAAAATAAAAGACAACTCTACTTTAAAAACTACTTGAATGATTGATGCGTATGCTTATAACTCTTTGTGCTTTATAAATGATGTGGGCACCTCACTGTGTCAAAGCATGCTTTAGTGTCGTCAATGGCTTTTGGGTAAAGCGAAGCTTATATACACTTCTCTTGCTCTTCGCTTCTAAAGCATGCACTTCATATTGCTTGTAACAATGATAGGAGAGAGTTGCTTATTATTTTATAGAGCATCCATGTAACATAATCAAGAACATTAGTTTGGGGATTGATGGATATTGGCTTGAGTTTCGTGAGTGTAAGCTTTTCTTTGACTTGTGGAAGTTGTAGGAAGGCCACCTCCTAGTGCGGGAGTTGGGAGAACCAGGAAAGGTTGTTGGGTGCAATTCTTACAAGAGAAGGGTTGTGATTTTATTGCCATCTCTGCTTGTTTATCTACTACTTAAAAACAGATAACAGATGCTAACTTAAAACAACAATGGAAGTGGCAAGGCTTAACTTTTAAGTCAATATGAGAGGCTTAGGGCTGAAGGATATGAGTACTTCAAGTATGTATCTTTAAATTGGGGTTAACATCAAGCTGGATTCTTTAGCTGTTCAATTATGTAACAGATTTCATAACAAAATGGTATTAGGCTGAAGGGTCTGTATTGGACAGTATAGTTCCATGTTCTTTCACATTTGACCATCTATCTACCAAGTGATACAACATGTTATTTTTGGTTTTACTGTATAAGATAGAGTTTTATAAGAAAGTTTTTTGGTTTAGATAAAAATGTTATGCTACTCTAGACTAAATATAGTTTCTGTGTTTTAAATTTGTATTAGTATATGCTACTCTTATGATGTGAATCAACTTGTGAACATTAGGGCATGTCTTTAAGTTTAGTTAAACATCGTACTAGGGAGTGTTTTAGTGCACTGAAAAAGCTTTATATTGTGAAATTTGTATGGACTCAGGGAGGAGTGGAATTGATTTTCCAAATGAGAATTGATTTAATGTGTATTAAGTAATAAATATTTATCAAAAGTATGATGAAGTTATTAGAGATATGCATGATGAAATATTGATTAATGTTAGTAGTTATGGAGTGACTAATGGTTTTAAAATTATAATATAAGTATATCAATGGTCAATACTGAGTCGACCTCATTTTTTATTTTTTATGAAGATATTTACAATGGAGTGACAATTTAGGTTTGGTAAGATATATTCTTGCAATCATCTTGTAGAGAAACAATTGAATTATTCATTGGAGTCGCTTCTATTTTTGATCTTGGTGTACATTTCTTTCATAAAAAACCCATATTTGAAAAGTCATAAAAAATCATATTTCATTTTTTTATTTGTTTACACCTTTTTTTCTTCTTAATAATTAATGAATCAATTTAATAAAAGATCAAAATATAAAACAGCTTCATAATGCTTTATTAATGAAATACAGACTTAAGGTCTTATTTGTTAGCATGTGAATTTATGTCATGCTTTTGACCTTAAAAGTCAAATGTTTTGACAAAGGAAGAAGATAATTTGAAAAAGCTATAATAATAATCTCTTGAAATTCTAATGTAACGCTTTTAAAGATAAATTTAAAAGTCTTTATTAGTTCCATCACAACTTTAGTTGCCACTACTCGTTTGGCTCTGTTTTAAGACAGTTCTTTCTTTTATTGTTGTGAGTTAAAAATTTAGAAAGTGAGAGAAAACATCTTATCCAATCCAAGAACTTCAAATTTTAAAATTCTTATATGAGTTAATTTCCCTCTATCTCTAAATATTTTAATCTCAAATATAGGAGAGAATATTATTTTAAAATAGAGCATTCCCATGGCCCATCCACTTTCATTTTCTCTCTCCTACACTTTCTTATTTATACTACTAAATGCTAATGTTTTTAAATTATGTCATGTTTTTGATCTTTAAAGTTAAATATGTTGATTAAAAATTGATTTAAAAAATTCCTTAGTTCCTCTATATCATGGGTGATCATTGTTCTTTGGATTTATCGTAAAATTATATATTCTTATTTTTTTGTGATTTTAAAAATTTAGAAAGAGAATGAAAGCTTCTCATTCTTGGATGAGATATTTTTCCTCTATTTCTTAATTTCAAATTCATGAATAGAAGATGATAATATTTGTCACCCTTTTTTTTTTTGGTTTATCTCTTCTCCACTTTCCTTATAGATTTCTCTAACAACTTTAAACAAAAGATTTATCAAAATTACTATATGACAAAAAAAGACCACAATCTACTTATCAATACTAGAGAGGGTGTTTTGAAACATTCTATGTTTGTAATACATATTTTTTTAAACTCTTTGGAATGCCATTCTTTTGTGGTCTTTAGCTTTCCTATGGTGCCAGTATGTATTTGTTTTGCAACTTTTTTGCTTTTCAATTAATTATATAAAGTTGATTGAAAATTTTGTCTAAACTTTAAGATCCGAATCTAATTATTTGAAATTAACTCTTCTTTGATAAATCAACTAAAGATTTATACATTTAAATATTTTAAAGAATCTTGGTCCAAATAGGTTATATTCCTCACTAGGAAAATTTAGTAATTCATTCATAATTCCTATTTGCTTGACTATTTTTTTTTTCCTTCAACTAGATTGCTCGTTTTAAGCGACAGAAAGCTGCAGAAGCAAAACTTCAAGAAATCAAAGAGAGGAAGGAGAGACGAGGACGTTCATTGAGAGCTTCAGCTCTTTCTACCCCTATTGAGGCTGGGGAGGAAGATTTGCTTGATGATGAAGGTGAAGAAAGGGAGGTTAGTGTTTATCTTTGAGTTTTCAAATACTGAGTGATCTTTTATTTATTTCACTTTTTAAATTAGTCTAGTTAGTTTTTTATATTAGTCATATATCATTTAGAAGGTTTTTTATAGTCGATTAATAACTACATTAAGGCTATGATTTGACTCACGGTTGAGGATTACTCACAAATCATATTGACTTTTGTCTTGGCTCGAGTTCTAATTGAAACCAATAAATATGGATTAAATTCAAATTATTTGGCTTTATCTTTGTAACCTGTTTCTATTAATATGAATTGATGGCTTATATTCAAAAGGAACATTAATAAATGAAATTTGATTATTTGTGAGGTCAAGCAAGTGCTCTTTAGATCCAAGTTGTTTATGTGGATCACTCTAAACCACATGCACAGAGTTTTGCCTCTCAACTTTTGTATCAATTTTGGTATCATGCTCGAAACCTATGTATTATATGACCAAATCATCTAAGGCGACTCTCTCTAATCTTGTTTGTCACCAGGGCTACTCCAACCTTTTCACATATATGCTCATTTCGCTTTTTATCTTTAAGAGTAAAGACGCTCATCCACTTAAGCATTCTCATCTCTGTAATACTTAACTTAATTGTATGCTTCTTTTTTAATGGCTAACATTCTGTGCCATAAAGCATTGCAGGTCTCACCACTATCTTATAGAATTTTCTCTTAAGTTTGAGAGGTACTTTTTTATCGCACAATAGTTCCGATGCATCCTTCCACTTCAAACATCTAATTTGAATTATACTAATAATATCTCCATCTATTTCACCATCACTCTGGACAATAGACCCAAGATATTTGCCCAAAGTCACTGCCCCCCCACTGGATCTATTACTATTAAAATTACACTCCATGTATTTGATTTTAGATCTACTCAGACAAAAACCTTTAGATTCTAAGGTTGACCTTCATAATTTAAGCTTACCTTCAACTCTCTCTAGTCTTATCAACAAGAAGAATATCATCAACAAAAGTATATACCATGGTACATCCTCTTGCAAATATATCTAGTAAGAACATCCATGACTAAAGCAAAAAGATATGGGCTTAGAGCTGATCCTTAATGTAGTCCAACTGAAATAAAAAAATACTTGGTCCAACCAATGTGTGTTTGAACACAAGTAATAGCTCCTGAATACATATATTTAATAACTTGTGTATAAGCATTATTAACTCTTTTCTTTTCTAATACTCTCCATAGCACTTCTCTTAAAACTTTATCATGAGCTTTCTTAAAATCAATAAATATTATATGTAGATCCGTCTTATTCTCTCTATACTTCTCCATCAAACCTCTCAATATATGTATAGCTTCCATAGTAGACCTACCTAGGGGTGTCAATTTTTGGTTTCGGATCATGTTCGGGTTTGACACAATTTCGACTCTGCACTAAAAGCCCGAATCACGCCTTACGTGGACATTACACGTTTCACGTGATTGGTCAAAACGTATGGCAGACTGCGGACGCGATCACGCGGGCAGCTAGGTAAGCAAATGCGGTATGCTGGTAGGCAAACGCGGACAACTACTTCGATCATGGGCAGGTCAAAAACTGCTGAACACGCGCAGGTTGAAATGTCGGAATCGATCATGCGAGCAGTCAGGTAGGTCGAAACGCACGCACCCGAGTCAGTTTTGGTTTGGTTTCGGGTTTTCGGGTCAAACCCGAACACAACCTAAAAACTAATTTGTGTCAGTTTTCTGAACCCGAACCCAACCAGAGCTGGGTTTTAGGTCGACACGAACACAGTTTTTTTGTGTCGTGTTTGGGTCAGGTTATTGGGTCGGGTTCATTCTTAACACCCCTAGACCTACCCGGCATGAATCCAAATTGATTTTGAGAATTATTAGTATTATGTTGTAACCTATGTTTAATAATTTTCTCCCAAAGTTTCAAAGTATGACACATTAACTTATTTTTTCTATAATTTGCATGCTCTTATGTATACCTTTATTCTTAAAAATGGGAATCAATACTCATTTTCCACTCATCTGATATTTTTTTTTTAATTTTTAAAATAATATTGAAAAGTTTTGTAAGTCAAAAAATTTATTCATCTCTTAAGTATTTTCACACCTCTATTAGAATATATTAGGTTCAACAATTTTTTCACACTTCATTTTCTTTAAAATTTCTTTAAATTTGATTTTATTAATACGCCGATAAAAATAAAAATCTCTATTTTTATGTAGGTACTAAGGTCATTAAAGTAAATCATATTCTCACAATCTTTATTGAAAAATTTATCAAAATATCTTAATTACAATTGTTGAATATCCTGTTTTAATAAAAACACTTTTTGATTTTCATCTTTAATGCACTTCACTTGAACTAAATTTTTACTACTTCGATTTTTTGTTTGGCTAATTTATACATATATCTTTCGCCCTCTTTAATATCTAATCTATTATATAAATCATTAAAAGCTAAATTATTTGCATCACATATGATTTTTATAGACTCCTTATGAGACTCTTTATATATTTACTAATTTTTTTATATTTTTACATCTAAACTAATTTTATAACAAAGTTTTTTATTTTTGATTTTTTCTTGCACATTTTGATTCCACAACCAATTATTTTTACTATTATGAGCTTTTTCTTTTGATACTCCAAGTACATTCTTTGCAACATTCTTAATATCATTAGCTATTTTTTTCACGTAATATTAGCTTCCTTATGTATAGTTAGGATCTTAAGATATTGAATCTTACTTTAAAAAATATTTTTATTAGTGTTATTTAAATGCCCCATCTAATCCTAGGACAATAGTTATTTTTTATATTTCTCCTCTTCCAAAACTTGTAAGCGATGTTCAGTATATAAACTTTCACTCAGAATAATTTTACAATTTTTGCAATCTAATTGATATATTTTTCTTATAAGAAAGTAATCAATCTAAGTTTTAGTATATCCATTTTATAAGTGATAAGATGCTCATCTCTTTTCTTAAATAAGATGTTAGCAATTATAAATTCATAAGCTAAAAAAAAATCTAATGTAGTCCTACCACATTCATTAGTCGTTCTAAATCCATAACCGCCATGAATAAAAATACTTTCTTCAAGAAATTTCTTTTGTATCAATTTTTTTAATTTATCCCAAAATTTTAATTTTTAACACTGTCGTTGCCAGGTTCTAAGTCCTGGATGAGAAAAGTGAAGGGTTGCGTTATGTAGTC
>JAJBZI010011848.1:0-13505 GCA_021234465.1 Dendrobium hybrid cultivar
AGAACTGGGAATATTGTAAAACCTTTCAATCAAAGTGGAATTGTGGCCAACGATCATAGCATTCAGATTAGGCATACCAAGCCCCCCATTACTTTTAGGCATACAAGTATTCTGCCACGAGACTAGATGAAGCTTACATCGATTGATATTACCATGATACAGGAACCAAGCACAATATTGATTAATGATTTTAATGCAATTGTTGGGAATGATAGTGCCTATGACCCAATAAGCAATAATATTCATAATGTTAAGTTTAAGAAATTGAATGCACCCTGCAAAGGATAAGACTTTAGATTCCACCCTTCAAGTAAAGTAGTAATCTTTTGCAACAAGGTACTAAAATACACATTTTATGTTTTTTAATGAAAAGAGGCAGGCCTAAATAAGTCATAGAGGTACTAGGGTTAGGAAAGCCAAGTAGAGATCTCCTGGAGTTGAGATATATGTTTAGGCACAATATAAGAACTTTTGTTATGATTGATAAAAAGACTTGTGCAATTTTTGAATTTTTTGAAGAAATCTTCTAAGATGTTAAAATTGTGACTAGTAGCTTGACCGAACACAATGAGATCATCAGCGTAGAGAAGATGAGTGAGCTGTTTGTCTTTAAAGCAATGACCTAAGAATGGCATAGTACAGATAGGGCCATCAATAATACTGAAAAAAACATCCATAACAATGGTGAAGAGGTAGGGAGATAACGGGCAGCCTTGTCTAAGGTCAGAGGAAGAATTGAAAAAGCCCTCTAAATTATCATTTAAGCATATAAAATAATAAACATTAGAAATACAGGCTTTAACCTAGCCAATAAATTTGATAGGGAAGCCCTTAATAGCAAATCTATTTAATATGAAGTCTCTAGTCAAAGACCTTGTGGATGTCATATTTAGCTACAAATATTCTATTGGGTTTGTTGTGATTTATTTCAAGCAAAATATCAGAAGCCAAAATGACATTGTCAATAGAGTGTCGGCCCTGGATGAATTCAACTTTTCTCTCATGAATAATCAGAGGCATCAAAGTCGTGATTTTACTAAAAAGTATTTTAGCTATGATTTTGTAAAAAGCATTACAAAGGGCAATGCGTCGATAGTTGGAAATATGATCAGCATGACAACTCTTGGGAATTAAAGATATGGCAGTGGCTTTAACTTCTTTAGGGAGGTAGTTGAAATGGAAGAAATGTTTGATAGCTTCAATGATGATATGACTAGTCATGTGCCAGCTATCTTTATAAAACTCCATAGGGAATCCATCTGATCCAGGAGAGGAATCAGAAGAAGCAGAGAAAATTGCATGATTAATCTCAGAATTTGAGATAGGAGCAATGAGAGGAGACGTGTGAGTACGGGGAATGGTGTTGCCAAGATGAATGTTGATCACATTCTCAGTAGGGGGAGCAGAGTTAAATAGATAAGAGAAGTGGTTGATAATAAGGTTGACATTATCTTGGTAATTGTGTTGTTTGAAAATGTTAGAAATAGTGCTCTTGTAATTATTACTTATCTTAATTTGGAATATAAAAACTTAATATAATCTTCTCCTTTGAAAAGCCGATGGGATTTGGCTCTATGATGCATCCAGGAAGTCCAAGAAGATAAGCATTCACCATATTGGGTATTGACATTTGTGATGTGTTGGTGGAGTTCAGTATTGTGAGGATTGGAGGAGAGGTTAAGAAAGCATTGGTTATGTTCTTGCTGAAGATACTGAAGTTTCAATTTGATATCACTACCTGAAGCCCAATATTTCCTCTTGATGTGTTTTTTAAGGTAATGAAGTTTGTGATATATGTCATAGATAGGATTTCCCCGACAATATCTACTAAAAGTGTCAATCAAAGCATACCAATACTCATATTACTTCCAATATATTTTGTACTGGAATCTATGATTGTTAACAGCCTAGGGATGAAGATGAAGGACGAGAGGAGAGTGGTCAGAGTTAAGAGGAGACTCCACTAAGAAAAAAGAGTGCTGATATTTTTCAAACCAAGCATTGTTTACTAAGGCATGGTCTAACTTGATGTGTATAGGTTGATCAAATCTATGATTAAACCATGAGAAAGCAAGACCTGTAGAGGCAAGATCATATAACTCGTCGTCAAAAATAGATTCATTAAGTCCCAAAGATTATTATCGTTAACAGTATTACCACCAAGTTTTTCATTAGCATACCTATAACAATTGAAATCACCAATAACAAGCCAAGGAACATTAGAGTCCTCAGCAGACAGCTTCCTGATATCTTCCCAAAGAGATTTGAGGGGAGAAGGCAACATTAAAAGCATACACAGTGGTAATTAAGAAAATATTATTGAGCACAGAAATAGAACCGTGAATATTTTGAGCTGTACAAGAAATGGGATGAAAAGCAATAGTGTTTATATTCCATTTAAGCCAAATTCTACCAGATGAAGACATATCAAAATTATGAAAATAGTTTTCATTAGCAAATAAGCTATGAGAAGCTAGCAATAAACCAAGGGTTAGAGATAGCTGGGAGATGAATCATATTCTCCAAGATGCCGAAAACATGAATATTATATGATTCAAAAATATTCTTGCAACATTGAACTTTATCAGGGTGATTGAACCCTTGGGAGTTCCAAATAGCTATAGGACTACCATTCATCTAGACTAATTTTTATAATGAGTAGCCATTTTTTTTTCCCGGTCATAGATCGAATATTCTTCCCAATAGAATGGGCAATGCATGTCTCTTTAGAGAATGCTCCCGCGTTAGACATGGCCTCATCATCTAAAGATCCAAATTTGTTAGGTCTTACAAAAGAGTTAGCAGAAGAACTAGAAGGTAAAGCACGAGATCTTTGCAAGTTTGTGTTTCAACTCTTCAAAGAGAGTTTCATCCTTATCTCCATCAAGACATTGACTCTCCAGGTTTGTGGGATTTGATGTCTTATCATCTATTTTAGGAAGGTTAAGGTTTGGTATGTCCTGTTTGGTGGATACACAACCAGCTGCAGGAATGGTCTCTATAGGATTAGGAGTAACAGAGTTCAAATTACTCTTAGAATTGCAATCTACTACCGACATTGTCTCATTAGGCTCGGGAATGCCAAGAGCCAAGTTGGATGGGTTAGCAGCATTAACTAGATCCTCATTAGGGGACACAATTTTAACAATGGGTCTGAAAATAGCCTAAGCTTGCCTATTTGGTCTTGACGAAGGAGGTTGAGAACGGCTTCCATGGACACTGCGACTACGGCCATGCCCACAGCTATGATTAATTTTCTCAGTTTGGATGTTATCCTTTGGTTGAGAGGAACATAATGGTTTAGAGGGACATAAAGAAGTAGGGTGTATAATAGAAGAGCATATCTCACAAGGGTGAGGGTTTCCAATTGTACACATTAGAAGTATGACCATAAGTAGTAACATAAATCACATCAGGTAGAACGGATTGGCGGTTTACTTCAACACAGACACGCGCAAAAGTCAATCGATTTTTCTCAACAATAAGACTTTCTATGACCAAGAGGGTCCCAATTATACTAACAATTTTAGAAATTCTTGTCAGACTCTAGCAGGCGAAAGGCAGATCATAAATTTTGATCCACAAGGGGATAGTGTCGTACTCCTCATGGGAAGGACAAAACTTAGGTGTCTAGGGTTTGACAATGAATGGCTTACCAAGGAGGAACCATGATCCTTCTTTTCAAACCTAGTCATAATCTTCATGGAGAGAAAAGTTAAGCATGAAAAAGCCTTCATTAAGAGCGAGAAGCTTAAAAGAACCTGCAAATCTCTACTTTTTCTTCATTGCAACCAACAAATACTCATAATAGGGCCTTTTCCCCAAGGAATATCCGATCGTGAGAGTTTATAGGATTTTGTTTCTTCATTCAGCTCATCATCTAAAAAAACAACAGGGGAATTAGAATCTACTGGTGGTATGTAGGAAAGGGGACACTTTGCTCTCTATTAAAGAGAGAGGAGAGAGGATGGGTGCAGGTAATAGAGATGTAGAGAGGAAGTGAGGAAGAGTTAATGAGAGCGTGCCGGTGATTTTGGGATAGTCGGCAATCTGAGATGAGTAGCAGAGAGGAGGGCTTAGTTGAGGTAGTTGGTTGTAGCACAGGGTTCAGTGACTGTGAGGTCGGGTGAGGAGGGATTGCGCAGGCTGTGAGCAGTTGGAAGAGGGTGAAGAAGGCTGAGGTCGCTAAAGTTGTCGGCATGCAAATTGCGTCAAGGTGGTCGGTGTAGGTGAGTTTGGTTGGACGCTATGGTTGGGAGAGGAGGGTTGTGTGGCTGTTGTGTGGTTTGGCTAAGCGGTGTTGGCAGGGGATGTAATAGGAGGTGATTGAACTATTTGAAGGTGACAACAGGTGCATTTCATAGCTCATAGGGAGGTCAATTGATCATAGATAGGGCGCAGGCCGACGGTGTTGGGAGTAGCCAGAGGAGAAGGGTTGAGGGAGAAGAGGTCGACAGCTGTAGATGAGGGGGGGAAAGAAATGTGTGAATAGAGGAAAAAGATCACAGCACGTTGGGGTTTTTTGGTATGGGCAGGGAAAGGAAGGAGAGCAGTTGGTGCGTGTAGTCAAGAGGAAGAGGAGAAAGCTCATATTCGGTTCAACTATCCATTCCTATGTAGGTAAGTGATTAAGGCAAATTTCATAGACAATTCATATACTCCATACTTCTAATAAAAATTTAGTAATTTTTGGATGTTAAGCTATATTCTAGGGGTGTAAGTGAATCGAGCCGACTCGTGAGCCAGCTCAAATTCAATTCGATAAAGAGCTCGCGAGTCGAGCTTATCAAGCTTTGAGCTCGAGCTAAAACTCAAGCTTGCATATTAAACGAGCTCGAGTTTGAGCTAGTAAGACTCGAATCATCGGCTCATGAGTTGGCTTGATTAGACTGATATTTAATAAAAATATAAAAAGTTGTATTATTTAAAAATTTTGCATTTCTTTAAATGCATATTAATAAATAATTCAGCAAAACATTGACCGGATTTAATGCAATAATGACTTTCCAACAACTTTTGAGTTTTACGAAAAAAAATATATTATTTATTTGTTCGAAAAACCTGCTCCTACAGCTTTCCCAACATAAGGCAACTCTTATTCCTTTTCTCCTCCAATGGGTTGTTGTTGAGTTCTTCTATGTTTTTTGCAGTGACTCTGGAGTTTGACCACAGTGTAACTTCGAAGACCAGGCGTCCCCACTTCCTCCTCCTCCTTTTTTTTCGAAGGGCCAAGCTAACTGTTCAAGCTTCTTAACCTCCTCCAATGAGCCAAGCTCATGATTCGAGCTCGAGGCTATGTCCCTGACAACTAGGCGTCCTGACTTACTTCTGCAATGAGGTAAGCTCGTGAGTCAAGTTTGAGCTAGTTGTAACACCAACGAGCTGAGATCGAGCTCACCATATGAGCTTGACTGGAGCTCGAGCTCAAGTTTGAGCTTGTCTCTGAGTTGACGAGCCGAGCTTGAGTTAGCCCAAATTCAAACTTGACTCAACTCATTTACACCACTACTATAATCAATTGTCGGTTAAGATTTGTAAGTAGAATTCCAAACTCGCAAATAACATTTTTTTAAAGAGCTACATTATTGCATCAATCCACTCAATGAAATAATCAAGCAGCACTAAAAAGGTTTGCATTCGTTCAAGAATTCCCCATATTAAGAATGGTTAGGCTATTTTACCACCTAGAGCTTTCATATTGGTTGATTCAAGGAAGGGATATTAAGTTTTCTATCCCTAAATCTCCTTAAGTATTGCTTGGTGTCACTATTGTAGGCCAGAAGTAACCTAATTATCTTTTTGGCCAATATTCTTCATGATGAGTGGTTTTCACACTCTCCCCATGAACCTCTTTCAAGGTGTCCCATGTTGTTCAGGAGATAGGCTTTTTAAAGTTGATCCCGATAAAGAACTTCTAAATAGCTTATTTCCTGACAAGAAGTATCTTGATGTCTATCTGCATAATTTTTTTGCTCATTTTCATAACTTGGAAAGCTTCCCAGAGAAATGATATTTGTAGATTGATGTCATCCAACAAACAATTTGGTTGAAACACATTATCTAAGGTTCTTTGATTGTCATGCTCAGCAAATTCTCCTTTTGAGACGTCATGAGAATTTCATGCTTCGTTAGTGAGCTAACTTCTTAATTATCCTCTTCAATAAATATATACATAATTTTGAATGCTTAAACTTTCAAGATCATTAACAAGATCTTCAAAAGATATTTGGACATGAACTCATCATTTTGCCTCATGCCTCCCTCTGGCTTTATTCACTATCAATTTTTCTTTTTTTTTTTGGGAGAAATTAAGGGCATAGCCCGTTTTATTGAATTCAAAAGAGTGAAACAGATACAAGCTTAACCATATATGTTCAACACCAAACTACACAATACAGCAGGTAAATCATGAGCTAACAAAAAACACACACGTTGCTATGACTGTAAACAAACAACAAAACACTGAATCAGATAAGTTCAACCGAAAAACAAAACTTCATTTAACAAAGGGACGAACAGAGCATAAACTTCAAAAGGTGAGCCATCTGGGCAACGATCAAGCAAGTAGTTGTTAGACCAAGAAAATACTATCAAATACTAATCGCTTAGTCAAGTAATTTATTAAACTTAGAAGTCTGTTGAATGCAGTCCAACCAACACCACTTCATACTCAGCCTGATGTAATGAAGAGTAATTTAATTTAAGTTCCCTAAAATAATTACAACCCCTCGGGTAGAAAACTTTGACACTCTATTAGTGTGCCTTTACTAGAAATCTTCTATTATCTCTTGTTGGTTTGTGCTGGTAATTCAATCACGAAATCAGCAAAAGTTTGGGCTTTTTATAGCAATCGTCGAAGCATGTAAGAGCTGATATTGCGTTCGATGAACAATTAATTGGTAGATTGCTCAGGTTTTCTAAGTACTACTTTGAGGTCAATCAATCATCATGATAAAAAAATGAGCTTAGAAATATGATAGCAGTCTCCTTACTAAGTAAACCAAAGCTAGAGCCAACGTCTACACTATTGGATAGTTCAACTCTACATTATTCAAAATTTTGCTAGTGAGTAGATCGGAAATTGCTTGGATCCTTCTTCCCTAAGCAGTGTTAAACTAATAGTCGGCTACCGATTCTAAGAAAGAGTAGCAAAGATTCTTTTGGTTATGAGCCAATCAACATATATGAAAAGGAAGGAAATAAGGGTGGCAAGTCAAATTTGGCTCGAACTCAAAACACTCGAGTTTAGGAGACAAACTCAACTCAAAATCAAGGTGCATCTCTAGTCGAGCGAGATCAACTCAAAATTATTCAATTTCAGGCCAATTCAAATTGAATTCAGATGACTCAATCCAAAATTTTCAAAATAGGGAAAATGATAGGTGCAGAGCTCATATTGGAGACCTCCTTCAATTAAATTAATACAAGGTATAGCAAACAAAAAGTTCTGTAAAAAATGAGGAAGACTACCTGTTTTGAAAACCTTATGACTAAAATGACTTCTTCCAAAATTGATAAAATCAAAACTGGTTTGGAAATAGATTTCACAAAATATGTAAGTTGCAAAATGTAACTGGTAGGATTTAACACTTAAAGTAACATCTAAGAGAAGCAATAGAGCAATCAAGAAAGCACAGAATTTGAATATGAATGTGTTGACGTGCATGTCAATGCATAAGCTGAGCAACTAAGGAGTTGCATGTATCACAACCCTAAACCCTAAACTAATTAAAGAATGAATTATTGTTCATTTGATTCCTGTTTTGGTTGTTTGTTTCAAGAACAAAAACATCCTAAATTAAGAATTTGATTTATGCATCAAGTAAAGCAAGCTAAGATATAAAAGGTATCAATAAGCATCCACAATAATGTTAGAATAATTTGATGAGAATTTATAATATTTGTAAGAAAACACCCATTGCAACAAAGAATGAATTAATCCCGTGGACTTCTTTTTTTTAAAGAGAGGAATAAATGCTCAAGAGGATCTTGGAAACAAATATTGAAAAATAACACTACATAATTGCCGCGATCATAGAACATAAAAGAGTTATCAGCACTTGAAACATAATAATAGGCTCAAATTTGATAGCATACCGTACAGGAATATCGATTGTTGTATTTCATAATGCATTTCAGAGGCGAGCAGAGCCTTACCAGCATTTCAATGTTGCAGTAAAATCAAGAAATGGTAAAAGAAGAATTAAGAAATTTAATAGATTTAATGTTCATTGAGAATACATGTTTAATGCATTTCAAAACTAGCAAGCATCCTAGCACTCTAGAAGTATCGTTAAATTCAACAATAGTGCAATCCTAGGAGCATGCAAAGAAACTAAAACCAATTGTTTTCGAGCAAGGATACGTGGAGCGAGCTTAGGCCGTATTGGATGCATCATTGGCCCCTCAGGCTACCAGAAGAATAAAATCGAGACCCTCCTCTTTCATGTTGATCTTCATCAAATCCAGTTTTTGAGAACATAGGCCCATGAACCATAGAATGACCCATTTGATTAGGTAACATTTCGATTCCAGCTTTACTTTGATGATTGCCAGATTTTAAGCTCGCCAGCTGTGATTGGCTTTTTCCAACTGGTCGTGAATTAACAGGAGATGGTCCATCAAGCCGATGATGCAGGTGTGGTTGGATCATGTTAACTCCAGGTTATGGGATCTGAACTTGTGGAGTTAACCTGAAAACTGATGGTTAGCAGCCTGTTGGGGCACTCATGGAGGAAAACCAGCCAGCTTGCCCTTCTTGAAGATCAGCATTCCTCACTCCTGGAAACCTAATTTCCAGTGACAGCTGCTATGCAGATCAATGCCCTTGTTGAAGCATCTCCTGCTGTTTCACTATTCGTTGTGCATGTAACTGCATCCCCTGCTGCTGTACAGTTTGTTGACTCTGAGTGTTCTGTCCCTGTTCATGTGTGGCATGAGGAACGTGTAAGTGTTTACCCAGCTCCTGTGAAGACAATGACCCTTGAAGCTGTTGCCCAATTGAAGGCTCCTGAGTCTTCTTCCCTGACAAATGTTGCAGGGTTTTAGGTCCTGGTAACCGCTGCCCATGCTGATATGAAAACTGAAGAGCATGTGTTTGCTGACCGGGTTGATATCGAAATTGACTTTGCAGGCGTCGCATTAGCTGCCCCTGCATGTATGAAATTTGCTGATATGGGAGTTACTGAATCTGCGAGTATAGCTGAGTAGGCTGCTGTGAACTCTGCATGGGTTGTTGATTTTGTACTGACTGCAGTTGCTGTAACTGCTGGAGCGTCATCTGCTGAACTGATTGTTGAATTGGAAACTGTGGCTGATTCTGCTGCTGTTGCTGCACATGTTGTGGCTCGTGAGAATTTTGACGACCTGATTGCAGCTGAGGAAATGATCCATTAGATGGCATATTTTGGGCAATTGGAGCTGGGGTTGCATTCAGAGGATACGCTGAAGAAAGAGGACTTGATAGAACTGAAGGTTCCGAGCCAGTTGATTTTTCGTATTGGGTAACATTGGTCCCAGGTTCCAATCATAAGGAAATCTCATAAACCCGACCGATTAAAACCTGTAACAGCAGAACAAGCGTCACGCCGAAACACACGAGATGCTGGAAGGGAGATGGCAAGAGAACTGGAAGGTTGGACTTTAGGACGAGATGGGGAAGACGAAGTGCGAAGCCCCACCCTTCCTCTTCTTGGCTCTTGCTCAGTCGGAGAAACCTTAGGCCCGCTTCTCTTCGGCCTTTGGTCCGAAGTGCCGCAGAAATAATTTTTTTTGAAAGCGCTTCTAAAATATGCCAAACTCAAAATTACATAATATTTTTATATTAATGAGGCGGTTAATGATTAAAATGGTACTTTGATATGTTTTTTTTTTAATATCTTTCACTTAGTTTATTTTTATAACACTTTTGTCAGTTTTGTGTTTGGCACTAACGTTTTTTATAATTTTTTTAAAGCTTCTTTATGATAAGAAATTTAAAAAAAAAAAAGCTCATACTATAATGGCATCCCTCTTTTTTTCTTTTTGAAGGAGTTGTAATTTATTGCAATATTTTTTTTATTCTTTTACCTACTAAATTCTAATAAATTTGAAGATAAATTTTGATATGCTAACTCCACAAATTATCAACATATTTTATGATAATTGCTCATTAATATATACGCTAATTGTCAATCTCATTTTTTTATTCTCTTTCTTTCTAAGAGTTTGTTTTGTCAACTACATTAGTAGGACATTGTATTCAAATTTTTTATATATTTTTTTTAAATGAAGCAAAAGAAATACAAAGTAAAAAAAGATTATTTTAGAGACATTGGGCCTACTTGAGATTCTTATATATAGATATTGTCATCTATTATCGTTTATCTTAATGTTAGTCGCACTCATCACAGTAGCCCTTACTTGTGTTTTATGCATTTAAAGCATATTATAACAAGCATAAAAGAAAATATTTTAATACATTTAATATGAATCCAAAAAAAGAATTCCTAAGACAAAGGATTCAGTCCACCATGATCATAACTTGTTGCTCATTGTCCACTAGTGTCAATCATTGTCCACCGCTAGTTTTTGCTAGACATTTGACATCTCTCTTGATCACAATTCTATGTTGATGATCCTCAATTGCCTTATATTTTTTGCTAAGAGAGACCCATTAAATGTCTATTCTCTCAATCTTTCCTAATTAATTTAGGAGAAGGACCATTATTAATTTTAGCACCATTGAATTCCTTTCTTCATTGTCAGAAATAAACTAATGAATAATTAAGTTCACAATTTTGATCTTTATATCGTGATAACAACCTCTTTGATATTGATATTGATATTGAAAAATTAAGAAAAGGTCTCTAATAGTTGTCATTAAAACTAATTAATAAGGTTATTTTAGCTAGCCAGGAGTTCTTTTTTTTTCCTTTTAGACATTTACAAATTAAAAATCCTGCATTTATGATTTCTCATTGTTTATGGGAACTTCATTTCAAAATAGAGTATTAAAAATTCTCTCAATTGCCGTCATGCATATTCCAACATGCAGCAAGTCAACAACTAACTATCACCTATATTTGTTTTGATCTTCATAATCAAAACTAAATGAAAAGAACAAATACCAAATAAATATTAATTATATAAAAGTGAGAGCAGTTCGTTCTGCTGTTAATAAATATCAGCTACATGTGCCATGAAGTCGGGATTGATGGATAACTCCCTTGATCTAAGTGAGTCCGCCCCTACAGAAAGAGACAGTCATAGGTCGCATTTCTCCGCGTCAGTAAGACAAAAGTGTAAGAAGGACAAGTACAGAAGCAACTCGAGAAAAAAGTTAGCGCTGGTGGATTGTTGAGTGGAAAGCAGGCACAATTAAGTGATCAGGAATAGAGACGCAGAGGAAGGAAGAAGGCAAAGTTGGACTTCCAAGCTCAATTTTTTATTCTCTCAACTTCTCCACAACTCGCAAGTTCTCAAGACTTCGAGGATTAGTACAGCTGCAATCTCTCCCATATCGTGCCTACTTGCTCCTCCTCAATCTTATATGTCACTCCTCTCCTATATATATGATCCCTACTACCTATGAACCCAAGTTTTCCAAACTTGTTTCTCTCTCGCTGTCCTTGTTTCTTCTAAAAGCTCAATTAATATGGAGATCAAGAAGCAGCAAAGCACTGTGGAGGAGGAGTTGAGGAGAGGGCCATGGACTGCGGAAGAAGACCTCATCCTCACCAGCTACATCTCTAAACATGGTGAAGGCCGCTGGAATTCCCTCGCCAAATGCGCAGGTTTTATCAAATTTATGCATGATTTGAGCACTGCATGTTGATCAGGTTTAGCTTCTTCTAAGTTCAAGTCTTATCTTTCAGAAATTTTTATGTTGTTGCCAAAGTTTAGAATTAAGCAATAGATACTGTTTTTTTTTGGGGGGCGTGAATCAAATAAATTTGTAGAATCAAACAAATTCATCAACAACATGCTATACAAATGCCTCTCTGAAGTTCGTTGAAAAGAGTAAAGACTCCATTCTAATGAGACGTGCAGTAGTCTGTGGCATCTTTGTTTAATTTGTTGAAGTCGGAAAGTATCTTTTATTAATCTACAGAAATATATATATATATATATTCTATCTACGAGCAATCAAAATAAATGACATGTCAGAAAAAAAAATTACCCATTATAATATATATTATCTTCATACCTCACAACAGGACTAAAGAGGACAGGGAAGAGCTGCCGACTCCGCTGGCTAAACTATCTCCGGCCAGATGTACGTCGCGGTAATATAACTGCAGAAGAGCAGTTACTCATAATTGAGCTCCATTCACGTTGGGGAAACCGGTAATCTAATTCGACAATTTTCTACATATTAATTAATTGTTGTTTGGTTTCAAGATTTGATGGTGATATTGACATGATCAGTTGGTCAAAGATCGCCCAGCATCTTCCTGGCCGAACAGATAATGAAATAAAGAATTATTGGAGAACGAGGGTGCTAAAACATGCAAATCAGCAATGGATGCCCCGCCTCCTTGAAAGAATTAGGACGGCCGTCGACTCCTCGCGGGCAATCGCAAATGCCCACACTACCTTAGCCTCTTCGAACGACAGTAGCAAGTTCTCGTCACCGTCTGCTGCTAGCTGCTGCAACCGCGGCTTGGATGAAAGAGACGGGGCTTGGGCTGTGGAAGCAGAGGGGTGGCCAGAGTTTCCAGCACCCAACGGTGAGGGCAACATGCTGGCCGGATTATGGGAGCTGAGCGCAATGGGTTCTAATATGTACTTAGAATGAATACAATATTACAAATCAGTATGTAATATTTGTTTTTTTTACTACTTTTGGTCATCCTTCGTAAGAGAATTGTTTGAGTAGACGATGCTTTTAGTTGCAAAGCTATAAGCCTTTAGCACTTCAAAATGAGATTATTTCTTAATCCTTCCACGTTTATGATATAGCTTTAGAGTTGTACAGAGAGAGCTGATTGTGTTCTTCCTATGACAAGCAAATTACTCGATCATTATTAAAATAATTTAAAATTATGATTTAGCACATATAATACAATATATAAATCAAGAGCGTCTCAAATGTAAAATTTAAAATTGGCGATGATGTCAAACAAGTCAAGTCATAAAATATAGCCGAGAGAGAGCATATAATAAATCAAACTAACAACTTGATATATAAAACTAAAAAATATGTTAATCCCTTTTTTTTTACATCTATAAATAAACGTTTTTCATTTATGTTCTGAATAATTGCGCCAAGCTCAAAACTCAGTATAACTTGCTTCGTTACTTTGATTTACATTCAAACAAAATATATATATAAGAGCAATAATCATAACAACAGCATACCCAAAAATGTCCAAAAAAAAATGGAATGCTATTAATATGAATAAAAAATTCTGCTCTTTTTCTATGATGATTTACATACATAATGCATAATTTTTTTTTATATTTATATAATCAAAATATAAAATTTTTAAAAAAAAATTTATAACATAAGAAATATCACTCCA
>JAJBZI010011849.1:0-14074 GCA_021234465.1 Dendrobium hybrid cultivar
TGTAATGTGTAGTAAGTTATGTTTCTATCTGAAGAAATATCCATCAAATTTAACTTAATGATTATCTTCATATTTGTCAACCATAGTTGAAATTTTCTAGCAATCTACATTGTTTTGTTTCTCTTCAATAATATTTTGTAGTTCTAGTATAAATATTTTTCCTATTTTATTTTTATATGCCTTGTACGCATGCTTATTGTAGTGGACATTAGTGATAGTCCAATTAATAAAGTTGTATAACTAAGTTTTGAGGTAAATAACTTTGTTGTTTTAACATCTGCAAAGGAAGAAACTAACATTTAGAATGGAATGCAGATTGGAAAAGATGTTTCACGATGTTTAGAAGAAGCAATGAGCAAAAGGGGACTAAACATGCGGGTCGCAGCACTGGTATATTAGCTAATTGTTTCATTGTATTTTATGGTTCTCCTATAATTATTTTAGTATAATTTTGGTTTTTCCATCTTTATTAGTGTTAATGTCTCTTATCATCCATTTTACACCTTAATGTTCTCCTATAGTTGAAAAGTTATTAAAAAAAATTAATTAAAATAGGTCATTCAAGTTGCTAATGAGTCAGGTTCGTATCAACCTTTTTGACCCTTTTATTAAACAAGCTGGGTTTAGGTTGAAGATATTCAGGTAAGGTCAATTTCGGGCCAGACCGGAACCCAACCCATTAATTGTTTTAACACCCCTAATATATGTTAGTTATTCTAGGCTAGAAATATTAATAGGTACTATCTTTTTTGATATCACCACATTTTGAATGAAGTGACAAACTACCTTAATATGTTTTGCACTTTCACGAAACATTGGATTGCTAGTAACGTAGATGACAACATGGATGCCCTAATTTCTGATTATAAATTGTCTAATAAAAAATTACATTCCCATAGGAGCATTTTAACCCACATTATTCTATGGAGTGTGTTACAACTCTATATTGTATCTTAATGCTTGATTTGAAAGGTTTGTTTGTTTTTTATTTTTCTATGAGACCAAGTTATCTCCCACCAATAGGCTGCCTAGATATGTATTTTCTCTCATCTATTAATCCACCAGTCATCATTAAAAAAAAAGCTTCTAAACTAAGACGTTCATTCGTAATATATAGTAGTATTCTCTCTTGTGATTTATTGATATACCTGAAGATATGCAAAACTACTTTCTATTTTTTTTTATTTGTGAATTTATATTTGCTCTCATAACCCCTACAATAAAGGAGATACTTCTCTTGTGACAATTAGATAAATTTATCAACTAAATTTCGATAATGATAGGTATCCTAAAATATTTTTGCTTAATTGGCAACTTTTTTAGTATTATCACTGGTTTGCAATATGAAAGACTAGTTTTCTCAAGAAAGATAATTTCTTTGTTGCAGTAAATTTCTATGCCATTATATTATTTTGGACAACCAACATCTTTGGTCAAAAAATACTTATCGTGGATAGTATTTTACTTCATAATCATTTTTTTAACACTCCATTTATGTAGAATGCCACTCATATATACTGTCTAGATGGCAAAGCTAGATGTCATGTATATGTCAAAAATGGAATGATTTGTTTTGTTGTTGTGATGGCTAACCTCAATAAGAATTTTACAAAATTTTCTAACCAAGCCTACGGTCTTTTGCTTTGATTGCCTTGTTGAGCTTACATGCTTGAGTTGTGCTTGAGTAGTATACTTTAATTGTTGCTCCATATAAACAACTTCAATGAGATCACCATATATAAAGTCATTGTTCACATGGATTTGCAACATTGGTTAGCATTCATTGATGTCAACAAATAAATTTTTTTCTTATAAAGTTTTGCTTGGAAACCAAGGATGTGTCAAAGTAGTTGATCTGAGGACTTGAGTAAAGCAATCAAGCTTGGTTTTTGTTTATCAACAGAACCATTCAAATGAAATTTGATGGTGTAAAAATACTGGCAAAGTTTGATTTAAAGTTAAGAGGATACTCTAGATCCCATATGTATCGATTTAGTAAGGTAGGCATTTCAGCATCGATTTCCTATTACCACTAGAGATCCTAGAGTGTCTTTTAGTATGTCTTATGAATGGAAATTGGTACAAAGACAAGGAAAAATGCCAGAAGCCAAAGTAAAAGATGATCAAAAGACATATAAAATTGAATTTGATGGTCAATGCCTTGTTATTTAGCTTCATGAGGGGTAATACATGCATGAAGATAAGAGAGTTCTCTAATAGGTAGATGTTTAGGCTATTTTGACAATGTGGATGGAGCTATTATTGTAGGAGAGATCATGACGTGTACATCTATAAACGTGGATGGGTGGTTATTAACGCTTTGGAAGTAAGAGGAGTAAGTGAGGATGATGGTTTAATAGGAATTAGGAAAGTATGGAGAGAACTCATGAAACATGATGTCCGTTGATGCATTTGATAGTCAAGTCATAATGGCAATAGCCAAAATGAGAATTCCTAATAAGATACATGCAATGGCCATACAAAAGAATTTGCCCAAAATTCAAAGGGAATGTATGAAGCAGACTACCAAAATTTCTGAGTGGAGAGGAGGTGACATCACCACAGATTGTAGATAAGATGTGATTAATAAGCTAGCATGTAACATTCATGTCACAGCATATCCATCATACTTGAAAGAAAATCATATAAATCTAGTAAGATGAGGTGAGTTGATAAAATTAGAAATAATTATAAATAATTAGAAGTATTATTGAAAAAAATTATCCACTAATAAGATCATTAGGGAATCTAAATCTAATATTATTTGCTAGTTTATTCTCCAAAATATAAATAAAATTAATTGCTACAATAATTCATCCAAAGAAGAAATCACTATTGAATCAATTATATAACTTCTAATTTCAATCATCTTCCAATGATATATCTAAAGCATGAGTCTACACTCTTATCTAGATTATGCACCCTCAAAACAAAAAATCATAAGTAATATGTATTTGTTTGTAAGATACAAATTCAATAAGCAAAATCTACTAATTATAATATAAATGATAAGCATAGGGCATAAATAGAATTACTGAATGAGGTAAACATAACAATACATATCATTTTGTAATAATTATACACAACGTATAAAAGATAAGATTTTCAAATTTGATAATCATTTAATGGTGTTCATTATGCAATGCTATTCATAAATTGCATATACAAATTGATGATCATTGTGTTTTTATGTCAAAACATCCACTTGTATGCATGTTGTATTTATACTTTCATAAATGACTCACAAGTATTCTTATAATACTTTTATGTTTATTTATTTCTTATCCATAGTTGTTCAGCTGAGGTACTATGAATTGGGAAGGTTTCATCAATTCATAGAAATTCAATGATATCTTGTCGACGCAACTAGCTTAATATTAAAGGGCTTTTTCGTAAACATATGCTTTATACAAAGAAGCATATTATATAAATTTAATATTATAATAAAGGCTCCATGATGAAGATTTTATAATCATTATGAGAAGTGTGTGCACTTGGTTCATTGAAATAGTGTAGTTTAACCTCTTTTATTAGTTACTACACTCAAAATTGACGAGTAATATTCATACGTGAAATCTATGTCTAAATTTTATTGAGCAGATTATGTTCAACAAACCTATTTTAGACATATAGAGACATAAAGACTATTGAATGATCCTATTTTCATAAAATGAGCTAAATTAGAATTGCATAAACCCTTAAGCATTATCAATACGAGGAGTTTCAATTATAATAGTTGAAAAGACTTTTATTTTTTTTATAAAAGTTATGAAATATAATAAAAGGTGAGATAGTACAAGTTTTCAAAACTTAAGTAAATATATTCATGTTATTCAAGAGTGATATTCAACGAAAATAAAAAAGTATATAAATCATAGGTGGGTAAGGACATGTCAAACCCCAAATATAAAATGAATTAATGTAAATGAGATATGGTTAATTGACATGAAATATGGAAAAAAACCTAATGATGTTTGCCGGGATCATATGTATTAATTCAAATTCTGATAAAAAATAGATCGGAGAAACTCTCAAAGTCTTTGTGGTGGATGATAATCCACATGCCAATGCCACAAGTAATGGTGGAAAAGGTAAAAGGGGGCTCCTGTGTCAAATACTCCACTTGTATGAAAAATTTCACCGATTGTCTTCCTTGTATTGAGATTTTGGAAAATAAACAATGAGAGGGATAAATGATGTAAAGTAGTAGAGTTTTAGTGAGATGTGAATGGGTAACAAATTGGTAGGAATTTGGGAAGATATAAAATACCTAGGAGGGATAAGATTTTGATAAGAAAGATAACTTTTTCAGAAAACAGGAAGGGAGTTCCATCAACAACAAAAATAGGTGGTGGAGCAGGCATGCCAAGGAATGAGAACAATCATCTAAAATATCTGAAGCACTAAAATATAAAGTTCAGGATAGGCTAGAATAAAAAGTTAGTACAATTTTGGAGAACGTGATAATGAGAGGTGGATATGAATGTTTGAGATTACTGATGAAGGTGATCATAATCTTCCTAAGAAAGAGATGGTGGCATTTGCAGTGCTAATGATAGTTACAAAGGGTTCATAAGATACTTGTATTTGGCATAACTCTCTAAAGGATATTATTACGATCATGGTTACAACAGAATAAAAAAATGTCCTCCCCCCATGACTCCATTATTATTAGTTCGACCATCATGATTAGGACCATAACCACGACTAATATGGCCATAACACTTGCCATTGTGAATCTAGTAAGGGTTGACTAGTCTTTTGATGATTGCCAACAAGTTATGTAGTCAAAGTCAATAACTGACCATTAGAGAGACATCATAAAGAGATCCAATGGGCACATCATGCACACATTAATGTATTATGGTTAGTTTGGATTTTTAACCTTGGTCAAGTGTTAAACCCCTTAAGCTTGCTTTCTATATTTTGATAATTAGAAAGTAATTTGGTGTGAATTAATATTGTTAAATGAGGATTGTGTTGGTATGAGCTTATTTTTTTCAAGTAGAGGTTGAAAGAGCACATGATGAGTAAAAGATATTTTGAAGCACAATCATGACTTGATGGAAACCCATGGTCCAAGTAGCTTGAGTCAATCCAAGTGAAATCAATATCGAAGCTTCAAGATGCACATTGAGTTATTTATTTTTTAGCATTGTATTATTGTATTATTTAGATGTTGATGATGCTAAAATGACCCACACACTCTCATAATGGGAGTTAAATATTAATTAAATCAAATATTAAGGAAAAGTGAGAAAATCAAAATTGATTGTATTGTATGATTTTTATCGTATTATATAATCGACCAATATCAAAATTTATAGAACTGATTGAATTGTACTATCATTGATTGTATTGTATAATTAGACTTCATTTCAAATTATGTAACTAAAGAGATATGTTAAGATCATATGATACTATAACTAATGGGAATTGATCTTAAGATTAGTAAGATCATGCTGTATGATATCTTAATATGAAAATGTAATAATATGATCTATTTATGTTGATTGTGACTAGCTAAATTTCAAATTGATCATGTCATATGAGTAATATCATAGGATATGCTTGGTTATTTAAAACAAATATGTAAATTTAGTAAGCATTTATTGAGCTTACTCAAAATTTGAATTTATCATACTATTTAATTATATTTTTACAATATGTTTACTACTTTAATGGTAATTAGTTTTATGATTATCTTAATGACTAAAATAATCAAAATTGAATTGATCATGCAATATGATTAACCAATAAACTTTTTTTTTTATTACCAACCTTAAGGTTAATAATATATAGTGACGGTATATGATATAAATAGTGAAATTAAAACCCTAAATGTAAAAACATTGAAAATAAAACTCTATTACTAGTGACCTTGAAGAGAGAAAAAGAGAGTTTGATATGATGGTCGTCCTTTTCCTTTTAGTACCTTATGATCATCATTTTTGTACACTTGATTGTTGAGAGCCTTGCTTTATTTTTATTGAAAGAGATCTTGAATCTCAAAAACAACTTTGTAAGACCATAATTACCTAGCAGCTTTTGTCAAGTGTAGTTAGTTTCTTACTCCTGAAGTGGTGTTGCTTTTTTCATTTACCATGATTGAGAATGATTTCTCTACCTATGGTAGTGAGGAGAGGATA
This sequence comes from Dendrobium hybrid cultivar, assembly GCA_021234465.1. Taxonomy (NCBI): domain Eukaryota; kingdom Viridiplantae; phylum Streptophyta; class Magnoliopsida; order Asparagales; family Orchidaceae; genus Dendrobium; species Dendrobium hybrid cultivar. The sequence continues at coordinate 6,150 of JAJBZI010011849.1, forward strand.
GTTGAATACATCTTGAGAGGACCTAAAGAGTTTGCATAGGCTGTTAGGCTTGTTGTGATTGAACCACAATAAATTTATTTACCCAATTTTCCCTTTTCTTTTTTGCACTTCTATTTTTACAATTTTTTATTTGTTGCAATCTTTTATTAGAATATTTTGATATGCCTTGAATGATGGATTTTGTTTGATGAATAACTTAAGAAAATCTTTTGAAAAATAAAAGGTGGCTATGTACTTATAAAAATTCTATTGTTTGGTGACCCTTAAAAATCTTGAATCAAATATCTTATTTTTCTCATTTTATTTTGAAAACAAAAACTAAGTTGTTTTTCTACAAATTGAAAAAGAATTTAGTTTGTTTTTTTTTTAATAAAAATAAAACTAATTCAACCCTCAAGAAAACTAAAGCAAATACAATGAGGAAGATGTTGCTTCCTTGAGTCCCTTCTCTCTAGCTTTCCAACTCCATGAGCTCTCTCAATGCTCTCTAATTCTTGAATTTTCTTGAGAGTTTATGATCGATCTCTCCAAGATTCTAAATCAATAAGCTGGCAACAAAGAGGTTAACCCCTACTCTTCCTCTATCATCAATTTGTATGAATAGGGTATGTAAGTTACAAAAATATGTATTTAGATACAGTTTAAAGGAGGAGGTATCAAAATCATGAGCTATTACTGCCTGTTTGTAGGTATTGCTCGACAAACAAAATATGATCACGAAGTCACTATACTCTTAGTAGTTTCTTCTTAAGATCTATTTTGAGTTTACTCTCGGCAATAATGCTCTTAGTTCAAGTTCTCTCGACAACATCTTAGATTCTATCAAGAGTCACTTCATATTTCCAATTCTTCTCAGCTTGCCATCTTGTCACTGATCTCTTCATCAAACGCCCAATTTTAGGAGACATTTAGGCTTATGAATCAACTTTGGACGCCACTTGCCTTTTTTTATCGATTATATTTATGATTTTTTCTTTAAAAGTTGGAATTCACTCAATCGGTCCTCTCGACCTAGAAGTAGGTCATTGAGATGAAGTATGCTTATTTGACCTCATGATCAGGTTTTTCACATTAACCACTAAGATCCTTATGTTGGCAAACAAAGCCTATAGTTGTGTAGCCCTCAATCTTTTCACAATTTTGAGCGTCTCATACTAAATTAGTTTGATTTTTTCCTCCAACTTCTCTGTGGTTTTAACACCTTTTTGTTACATTTCATTCATTGATTTTGGTTATGTTGCATTTATGGACGATGCTTACAGGATTTGGTTTGTCAATTAGTTGTCTTTGAGGAGTATTTACTTTGTGTTATGTTTAAACAGGTTAATGATACAGTGGGTTCATTAGCTCTCAGTCATTATCATGATGAAGACACAGTGGCAGCGGTAGTTATTGGAACAGGAACCAATGCCTGCTATGTGGAATGTACGGAGGCGATTATTAAGTCTCAAGGCCTCCTTACCAACTCTGGTGGCATGGTGTGTTTATTGCTTTTCCTTGAGTAATGCATTATGGTTCATCAAAATCCATATATATCTGGCTTTTTTGGATTCTGGAGTGGACGCTTTCATTAATGATACCCGTTCTTTTTTTCATAATTAGGTTATTAACATGGAATGGGGAAGTTTTTGGTCATCTCATCTGCCGAGAACTTCTTATGATATTGCTCTGGATGATGAGAGCCCGAATCAAAATGATCAGGCAAGCATTTTATGCTAAGATGCTTGTAATTTAAGTGAAGAGATACGATGATGATGTATCTTTTTTCTTTATAGGGCTTCGAAAAAATGATTTCAGGAATGTATTTGGGAGATATAGTAAGAAGGGTGCTCCATAGGATAGCACAGGAGTCGGATATTTTTGGAGATGCTGCTTGCTATTTGGCTGTACCCTTCATGCTAAGGTACATATCTACAATGGTGCAATGTTATTTCTTTCTGGTCCCTTCCCTTCTTTTTGAGTACCGTGTAATCTGTAGAATGCAGTTCCCAATTGAATTTAAAGGCTGTATATGCAACTTTTTAATATAGAGTAGTCGGATGGAAACCCTAATTTGCATGTCCTGTCAATATTGGCCCATGCATTTGATTGGAAAAAGAATGTTTGGGCAAGTAAATTTACTCTCTTTCTTAACAGTTCTCTTTCTGGCTGATTTTCTTTCTTTTATTCTTTTTTTTTTTTATCTAGGGACCATGAAAATAAGCAGTACATGTTGAACAGATTTGAATAGGACTCTAGTTGAAAGCTGTGATGTTCTGGTCTTGCTCTTTTGGGTTTATATGTTTCGCTTAATTTTTTTGGGAAAATAATATGTTTTTAGTATTCAAGTGTAGCAATTATTATTTTTGAACCAATGACTTTATTTACCTGTTTACTTTTTTTGGTTCATTATTCTCAATCTCTTCAATGTGGAAGATTGACCTAGTGATTTTGCAAACTTTATGGTTTAACTGCATCTTTTATTTTGATTCACATTTTGCGATCTTGTTTTAGGTTATGCATCATATGCATGATATGTTTCGCAGATGCATGGACAACTTTATTGATACTTAAAATGTTATACTCCGCATGGAAAATATTTTTATTCTAACACGTTTTTTGAGCTATCAACTTTTTAAACTTTTCATGTTCAAGTAAAATAATTGGCATTAGCTTAAGTGATTTGAGGCCTAAGTTTGATGATTATTAATTACTATAGTTGATCTATATGATGTTCCTTGTACATGATGTGGATTTCCATGTCTATCATTGGCGCCTATGTTGAGCCGATTCATCCATCTGCCACTGCACTAACAGTAGCAGATTATTGTTCATGTGAACAATAACCGTTGTTGCAGTTGTTATTGACAGTGTATGGTAACCGCATAAAGGGTTCTTGGACTTTGTGGGTTATTGTTTTTTTAATTTTTGCACTTTGTCAAATGTGTGCTTCCTCTAAACTTGGTGTGGTCGTGAATACATCCGAAAGGCATTAGAATTCCTTAAAATATGACATTATCTATTACCATCACTTCTCATCTTCCTACTACCCCTTGCGTTTTATTTTATTGATGCTTTCTGCTTTGAAAGCTGTTTGGATCTACTTACGAATGTTCTCAAATCTGAAAACATATTGGAATTCTCATAAAGTTTTCTTATTTTTATCAACTAGGTTAGGTTGATTTTATGACTTTTTTTTTCCTGAATCAAATTATAACATGATTTCTGCTAATTTCATGATTGTTATTTTTCATGTATGCTAAATTTTATGTCTTGTAATCAGTAGTTCGGTTCATGTTGTATTTTAATAATTTCTTTTGCAAGATTACACCTAATTTCAACAAACATAACCTTGTGTTTATATCATTCCATCATCCAAAGACTGCAAACACACCCACATCCAATTTCATTTAGATTTCTAGAGCTTGTTTATGTCATCTAGCATCAAGAAGCCCAAAGGTTTTGTTTTCAGAATACTGTTTGTGATGCTATAGGGCTTAGCTCAATATTCTTTTAATTTATTTTCACTATTAATTAATGATTGATGCTGGATTTATGATTGCTTGACATGTTAACTAATCTTATATGCTTTGCATCTTCAAAACATGCTATTTTTGAGGATATTTCAAAAGGAAATGTTAATGTAATTCTGCATTTTCCTCGAGCCAAGTGCTGTAAAATGCAGCAGGCATTAGTTTTACTTAGTGGCGATTGGGCTTATGGTAGGAATGATTTTACTTAGTGGTCTCCACTAACTTATGAATAGACTATAAGAAGCATGCTTTCTAATCGATGATGACTTTTATTTAGTGACTGCATCTGAAGTTCGCTATTGGAAGTGGCACAAGTGAGTCTGACCCTTATAATTGATGATGAATGCCACATTTATCTGGTGAATGTGAATTTAAAATTTGCAATTGGAATTAGCACAAGGAATGAGAGGATTGTATGCTGTGTAATTGTTTGAGTGATCCTGGTAATGAATGAACCTTTGATTTCTGGCTGTTTGTTTCTTGATGTTTATTTTAGTATCAAAAGGCATATATAAATTTATCTCCACTTCAGCTGTAGGTTTTCCTTGTGAATTCCCTTCAGAAAAACTTGTTATTCACTTATTTCTCTGAATTCGATTTCTGTATTTACAATAAAAGTTTACCCCTCAAGTCTACAGAAATTAGAATGTCTTCCACTTTTTATGGCATTTCATAATCTTTTGTAGCTGGTTTCGTTTGATAGTTGATTGGCTGATATGGATCAAGTGCCATCTGAAACCAAAGGATTAAACATTTGATGCAATGTTATGGTGACATTGGGTCTGCATTATCATCATTTCAAGATTGTGTTATGGAAAACTAAAGTTATCTTACTGGTATGCTATTTAATGACACAAAATAAAACTATAAATCATGTCCAACAGAAGCCTTAACACATATTTTTGTTGGGTTATGCCACCTGAGGTTTTGGCATGCATTGTGTGCCCTGCTGTGCTGGAGAACTTGACTTTGCAAGTTGTTAGTCGAGATGGTCACCTTGGGCAAGTGCTTCGGCTATACCACTCATTAAAACAAGAAATAAGAACCACCAATCTGAGTCGTATTTTCTGCATTTTGTATTGTTTAACTATCTGCCCTGTTATCCTTGCTGCTGTAACTCTTTTGCCATTGTTGTTATCATACCTTCATACAATAACTTGAACCATTTTCCATTGCTGTTGAATTTTTTCCCATTCCATGTTGTTTCTTGCAAATGACTAATTTTGATTCTTGTAATCATTATTTTCACCTATTCTCATCTGCCATTGAAGTCCCCAAATTTCATGGGACAAGTCCAATCCTAGTTTTAGAGTTGGTCAACCCTGACATACTTATCTCATAAAGGAGTTAAGTTGTAGCCCTAGTCAAGTCGTTTCCTCACCTAAAAATCATATTAGGTTGTGATGTGTCATTCCTAGGAAGGATGAGCATGTACTTAATTTTATTGTCTACCAGTTTTCATAATCTTCAAGCTCAAAATCACACATATGTAATATACAATATGAAGCTATGTATTGGTTGAGTTTAGTAAATTTTCAAGTGAATTTTCACATTCATCGAACATACGAGAAAATAAAGGATGATCCAACATATAAGGCCACTCAAATGTCTTATTTTATCTTAGTATTTCACCAATAAAAATCTCCCCATACGCATTAAATATCCTAGTCAATTCTTGTATTTAATTATGAATTAGTTAAACGCCTATACATATCGAAATAGCAAATCCTCCTTTGCAATTAATGCCATGTTTTGAGAAAAAGTCTGATGCATATGATATCAAATGCTTTTTCCCCTAGGAGAAAACTGTATATTCTCTTCCTAATTTTCTTTTTTACATCTACTTGTTCATATAATCCATAAAATTCAAGATTACACCAATAATTGTAATTTATAACATAAGATTTATATGAGCATGGTTGTTCATTAATTTTCATAATAATTTAACCATTCATCATGCATATCAAAAGCTTGAGGATTTTTTGGCATTACCTAATAGCCTTTTTAAAAATCTAGTTTTACCCATGTATTTTACCAATCAAAACCATTCAATACATGCAAAAGATCATCAACAAACCATTTATTTGATTCCAAGTCATTTAAAACACTCTACAATTTAAAATCATAATTATTTTCTTATGTAATCAGAGACATCCATTGTGAAATTTTTTATACAATTTATGGATGAACAAATCATCTTAATTTTGAGTACAAAAATATTAGATGAATATTGCCATTTGAGGTTGGAGAATTTTTCTAATTTGAAGCTATATTTTTTCTTCTTCTTCAAAGTTTTCAACAGAATCATTATTAAAATACTTAATATGATATTTTTCAATAATTTGGGACTTGAAGCCTGTTTTGTATCCTTTTCAGAATCACTAAAATTTATTGGAGTTTTCTCCTCATAATCATTGGAATCTAGACAAAATGCTTCATTTGAAGGTGACTAAGGGTGTGCATTACTTGGATAAAATAGAAACGATGTTATTTGGTGTGTTTAGTTTTAGTTCGTTAAAGTACCAGTTCAATTCTTAGTTGTAATTTTGACTCTCTTTGATTTTTGGTTATTAATTTATTTTTTATTTTCTAAAATCAATCAAGCCAAAAATCAAATTATAGTAATTTCTTCAAATGTTTAATTAATAAAAAATCATGAATTATAAATAAACAAGCAATAGAAAGATCAATGTGGATAGTTATTCCACATGTTAAAATTATAAATTTTAGTAAATATGACTAGATATTCTTCTTAATGCATCTTATTTAAGCTTTTAGATAATAGGGTCATTGTTAAAATTAATTACATTTTTTAGTTCATCCTCATCCATATTAGAACCAAAATGATCAAATTAAAGTTCAGCTTGATGCAATTCAATTTTGAATAGTTTGATCGGTTCAATTTTTTGAAGTTTAGAACCGAATCCATTGGCTTGACTAATTCCTAAATCAACTTCTTTTACAATATTTTGAGCTTTAACTTTGATTTTCTTTGCTTCTTTTGGAGGTTGGGCCAATTTTAGGGCCTTGCCATCCTCTTGAGGTTGAGGAAGGATCTTAGGAGTTTCCATCGAAGCCTTTGGCTTTTTGTTTTCTACATTAGGATTAACCGAAACTCGTAGCAGGAAAGGTGACACTGACTAATCTATTTTTAGGACTTCCGAGCAGGCGAGTTGCCTATCATTCCCTGATTCCAATGAAAATGGCTTATGGCTTGAAGCGGAAGTTTATTTATTTATTGAATCTGTGATGCTCTTGAAATGGCAAAATTGAAGAATTATATACACGTCTTCTCTTCCGAGTAATTTTGTATGTAATTTGTATTGGATATTGTCGATAACAATTGCCCTTGTGTGCATGAATGGAACGACAATATGAACAACGTTAGAGTAAAAGAATATAAGGGTACCAAGAAATATTGCTGTCTACTATATACTAGAAGAGAAGGTAAGAAATAGAAAGTAAAGGAGGATAAATTGGCAGAAATTAAAGATGCAGCAGCATCAGTTGTAGTATCGACCTTTTTATGAGTGAAGTATATTTATTACAATGTCTACCTCACGATTCCTCAAGAAGTAGATAGGCGCCTATTATTCCATTTTTGCAATGCATTTGACCGAAAACGTTCTATTTTGCTGCATTTGATCCAAGGATTTGTTCTCACATGAAGTAAGCATGCGCTAGTATCTTCATGGCTCACTTGCCATTACACTGCTGAAAGAATCTAAAAACCATTATGAGAGTGTCATGATCAACATGTATTATTGCCAATCATATGAATGTGATTACGTTCTTTTCTCTGATGCCAACTGCCCGGCGATGCAGGACACCGCTCATGGCTGCCATGCACGAAGATGACTCACCTGACTTGAGAGTGGTTGCAAGAATTCTACGAGAAAACCTTGAGGTAAATTTTCTCCTCTCCAAAATAAAACTCCACTATGTATTTCATGAACTTTCTTATATCAACTCAGCATAGTCTGTTTCCACAGATTCAGGATGTTTCTTTGAGAGCACGAAGAATAGTTGTAAGGGTATGTGATATTGTCACAAGGAGAGCTGCTAGGCTAGCTGCAGCAGGTATTGTGGGTATATTGAAGAAAATAGGAAGAGATGGGAGTGATGGAGTTTCTACTGGAAGAACAGAAGGCAAGTCCAGAAGAACAGTGATTGCCATGGAGGGAGGGCTTTATGTTAGCTATGCATTGTTCAGGGAATACTTGAATGAAGCTGTGGTGGAAATTGTAGGAGAAGAAATTGCACAAAATGTTGTCCTAAGGACATGTGAGGATGGATCAGGGATTGGTGCTGCTCTGCTTGCTGCCTCGCTTTCATCAAATCAATGAAGATGCCTCTGTACATAGATATATTAATGTGCAAATGTAAAAAAGGAAAAAAAAAAAAAAAAAAAAG
>JAJBZI010011850.1:0-11989 GCA_021234465.1 Dendrobium hybrid cultivar
CAACAAAGTATACTTTTCTTTGTTAACTGATAAACTGGAAGATTTAGCAAATTTATCTAACACAGAGTTTAAACTTTTACAATTTTCTTCATTAGCTTGATTAAATATAAGTAAATCATCAGCATATAATAAATGCAAAAGTTTAGAGTTATTACTTTGAACTCTTATAAAATCATTGTTCTCAAGCATTTCCAAGAAAGCATCCATGACAATACAGAATAGGTAAAGACTAAGAGGACAACCCTACCTAATTCCTATGCAAGAAGAAAAGTAACCATTAAGAGAGCCATCTAAGCATATGGAATAATAAGTATTGCAAATACATGCTTTAATCCAATTAGCGAAAGAAGAAGGACAACCTTTTTGCTTTCAATGAGCAATAATGAAATCTCTAAAAACACTATCAAAATCCTCCTTAATGTCTAATTTAGCACAAAAAACTCTTTTACCTTTGGATTCTTTTAAAATTTCATTGGTAAAAAAGGATATAGTCTGTGGAGATATGCCTAGTAATGAAGCCAGATTGATTTTTGCAAATGATGTGCAACATAAGAAGTTTCATTTGAGTAGTCAGAACATTATGAATGATCTTATAGAAAGCATTGCATAGAGATATAGGCCTATAATCTAAAATAAGCATAATGGTTTTGCTTTTAGCTATAAGGAATACTGTAATGGATTTGAACTTTTTAGGAAGGAAACTAGTGTGAAAGAAATGATTAATAGCATTAAAAACAAGAGGACCTGTAACATGCCAAGTAAGTTAATAAAAGGAAAGTTAAAACCATATGGACTTGCACTAGCTTTAGAAGAGCCTTTAAAGATAGCATGTTTCACTTCCATCTCTTCCAAAGTCCTAATCAGAATAGAATAAGGTTCCCAGTTGGAATAGAAGATATATCAACGTTAAAATTATGATGAGAATTTAGAACTTTATTGAAATATTTTATAATAGCCAACCTCCATGAAGAAGAGTTACCAAAAATGGAGAGAGTCTATAATAGAGCTATTATTACAGTATTTTCTATACTTAATTTTTGAAAACAAAAACTGCAGATCTTCTTCTCCATTACTTAGTCATTTGCTTTTGCTTCTGTACTGAAGCAGGAAGACCAAGAAGCAATCCCATTAGCAATGTTAGAGCTGATATCGTGATATGATAAATTTAAATCATGATTATAGGGATCCAAATCAAGCTGATGTAAAACATAAGCTTGAGAAACATTTACAGCTTTGATGTATCTTTCCAACCATAAAGAGCTGGTCCTTTTTTCAGACTTTATTCTATGTTTCAATAATGAAAGTTTATCATAAAGAGCATTTATAGGATTCCTTGAAGAAGGAGAGGAAAAAAGTTCTAAAATAATGCTCCAAAACTTATCAATCTTAGCCAAATAATTTTTAAATTGATACCTAGGGGCTATAGTAGATATGCTACCATTAAACACAATCATAGGGGAGTGATCTAAAACCATAGAGTTAGTAACTTTTAATAAGAGTTAGGATAAGAATCGAGCCACCTTGCGTTAACCAGAATTCTATCAAGCTTAATACAGATAGGAACATCGATTCTATTATTATGCCAAGTAATGTTAAGACCCACCGAAGGAAGGTCAATTAAACATGCATCTACATGAGAAGAGGATAATGGATTTCCACCCACTTTATCATGCATAAATCTACAGCAATTAAAAGAAATCCTATTGAGGAACATTAAGATCACGGATAGAATCCTATAAATCAACCCTATCAACTGCACTGTTAGCCGCATAGATAAAAGAAATATATATCAACTGATTAGTAAACTAAGAACTACCAAAGATCATTTACTTAAAGATGAAGATAGCATAAAGTCTACCTTCCCTTTATCCCATTTTAACCAGATTATTCCCAAAGATGAAAGATGAAGGTTAATTATGCTGCCTTCATATGGAAAGAGCTCATAAGAATTAGAGAACCAGGGATCAGTAAGGAGAGCCTCAGTTGTCCTATTTTCTATAATGCACATCATATATATTTTATAATTTTTGATAAAATTCCTAAAAGTTAATACCTTAGTGGGTGGTTAAATCCCCTAATGTTTCATGTGCTAATGTTATGTAAAGACATGTTAAACCTTTTTAGTGTTAGCCTTCGTGTTCTTTAATGTCATTCCCTGAGAGACAATAGGGGAGGAGAAGATAAAGCATTCGCAAAACATTTATGCTTTTGATTAGGGGGATCTTTTCTTTCTCTCTTTTCGAGGAAGAATTCTTTAAGCCATCAATATCTTTTTCTAAACCCTTGTCATATTTGCTTGCTATTTCTGTCACCTTTACATCCAAAGAAGAAGCAACAAAAGAATTAGGAGCATCACATTTAACATCTATATCAAAGAGCTCTTTAGATTCGTTAGAAGTATCAAGTATAAAAAAACTATTTGAAGAAATAACAGGATCTAAAACTTTTTCCATAATAGAACATTTAGAAACATTAAGCAGGAAAATCCCAAAATAACTCAGTATCTAACAGATGCATGCCATTTGAATATTTAAATCAGAGATCTTCATAGTGAGATTTAATGAAATAGTCTTGATTTAAGATCAGATCCATGGAAGAGTCAAGAATAGTATCCTTGGAAGACTTAGGAGGAGCATGACATTTTTCCAGTCGAGCTAGTATCTTGAATAATAGGATTTGCCAGATCTACAACTAGCATCAAAATGTTTAATTATGCCTATTTCCTTATAAAGCCATCTACAGTTAGATTGTTGATGAGAATAAGGAGCACGACTAGTACTTCATCCTTGATCGGAAGCAAATTTTTAAGTATATTCCATGGGAGGAAGTTTAGGGTAGAGGGTTTCGGATGAGCTAGGGAACCACAAGAGCAAATAGAAAGTTTTCATTCATATTCTATGAAAAAATGGTGTGAGGAGTCCTCAAGATTGATGGTAAGTTTAGAAGGGTACACCATGTAGCGTCTACAAGAATACATGCACGAACATCACCAATCCTAAATCATTTGGCCGTGAAAGGATCTACGATAACTAGAGTCCCTAGAGTACTAAGGACACAAGAAATCCCATTCAAGTGTTATAGTCCTAAGGGGAAATCATAGAGTTTGATCCATATGGGAATTTCCCTGATCTCTTCATACTTAGGACGAAAACTGGGAGTCCATTTTTATAGAATGAACAGCCTCCCAAAAAAAATTCAAGCTACACTAGACCAGATCCTCTCATAATCTTCAGCTAGAGAGAACTTAATCGGGAAGAAACCCTCACTCATCATATAATTGAAATGTACCTTTCACTTTCCAATTCCTCACCATTAGATTATGCAAAGCTTGGTAAGTAGTATGGCTTCCCATTGAGCAACCCACTAACGAAAGTTTCCATTCTTCAATAGCTGACTTCAGATCTTCTACAAAAAATAGAATAATGGAACCCTTAGGTTCTTTGGGAGCGATGTACCTTAGTGGAAAATCAATCAGTTCCATTTGAAATGAGGATACAATACTCTTCCAATTGAGGGAAAAGGTAGGATGAGGCCCTCAAGGGCTATGCTATTGATTAAAGCTAGATCCCACCAGGGGGTCCATGAGAGCCCCCATCCTCGATCCAACCGAAGGACAAGTGCCACCTAGGGCATGCAAGCAAAGAACAAAATCCTAGAGCTTCTCTCACTAGAATGTTGAGCTTCTCTCACTAGAATAATAATAATGAATAATTTTAATTTTATTTTTAATTTTTGAAAGCTTTATTTTTCTTTAAATATTGATTTATTTAGGGTGGTAGATTAAGTTTTGCTCTAGATTTTTAGGATTTTAATTAGTTTTGTAATGCTTTATTGAAAATCCTAGCTCATTGATGTAAAGCAACTTAGTGTTCACTATTTGATAAATAAATGAACTCTTAATTGCTTTAAATTTAAACCCTAAATTAATTAATACATAAGAACTAAACCATGGCAATTGGGGGTCATTAAAGTCTTCCTAGGGTTTACAATCAATTTCAAAAGTATTTAAATCTATTCTTTGCAAATTCAAATTTAGGCTAACTAGACCATGGACCAAGGAAACATTAGTGGCAATCTAGCCCTTATACATTAATATACCAAACCACAAAAGTTCAAACTTAAATGATTTATGTATTTGGATATATGAAAATTTAAAATTATTGGTCAAATCGTGAGCAATAATTTTAAATTATGAAGCCCTTAAAAACCTCAAATATAGATGACAAAATTTGGACATGACACAAAGATGTTCAAGATCAACCTATTTAAATTTGAGCTCAAAACTTATCCAATTTAATGAATAATTCTAAAAAATACTCATTGAGTATTTTAAAAATATGATTTAATCATTTAAAATCAAACTTTCAAACCATAGGGCTTTTGTTCTGCTCCTGAAGACAAATCCATAGAGCCTAAGCATGCCTAATTTGCTTAAGTGTTTAAGGAGTAAGGATTTTTTAAAGATCAGATGATTTTTTTTTTAATTAAATCCAATTACATTGTCAGTTAGCATTCCACGCATGTTATTCTAATTGGTTAGGAAATTATTAGCAGGACAATGAGATCATCGGATGAGGAGCTATATGACTCAACCAGAACTATATGTTCTACTTGGAAAGAATAGAAGACCCTAATTTCAACTTCCAACTCCCATTCAAATTCTAAATGCAAGTAGTGTTTACTTTGATCCTAAAGATCTAGTCTATAAAAATGAATCAAATAAAATCCAAAAGGTTCATTTGATGAGGGAAATTTAATCCAACATCCTGATGCCCTTAAATTGAAAGTTTCATTTATAATTTCCCAACACATATGAATAAATAGCTCAAAATTAGTCGATGCCTCTACCCAATGGACAATTAATCTTAAATTTGATTATATTTATTTCACTTGCTCTGAAGGAGTAATTCTGTTTTAGGTTGTAGAAAAAAGGGACCACTGGATTGGATTTGGACTTTTTGTTGAAACAAGCGTGTTGGAGCAAACTCAAACGCACCAAAGATGGTCATTGGAGGGTTTGATCAGCATGGAAAAGGGAACTAGAGCATTGGGGAAGGTTTGAAATAAAATTCCAAAACCCTTCATAAGAAATTTTTAGAGTATTTAAAGGCTCAAGCTCATGAACCAAACCCATATTTTAGCCAAGTTCTACCAGCTCAAGTCGTAGAGATGGTTTTGGACTGACCAAATGGGAGCACAGTAACACATCTAGAACTTTATGGCCCTTGTGATCATTTGTGGAAAACCTTATGAGTGATCCAAGCAAATGGGTCATTATTTCTTCTGTTTTCATCCACCTAAGGCCACCACCTAGCCTGAATGCACTAGGCTAGGTGTCTCAAGGTATGTCGTGTCTAATGCATCGGTTAATTGGCCATGATCTGGTATGTGCTTCAAAATGGCTGATGTAATTTATATTTTTAAGGTTCATGTTAACCTAACTGGTTGACCCAAATAAGCCCAGGGGCTGGGCTAGCTTGGTTTAGTGTATTGGGCTTAAATGAACGAAATTCATGGTATTATTTGGTTCGATTCTAGTTGGGTTGCAAATTGGCTCAAGGGAAACCCATTTTGGCCACTTGGGTTATCCCAATTTGCTAGCCTAAGTAAGCCAAAGGGTTGGTTCAACTAGGTTTTACCATGGCTTGGGTTTAGGTCTAATCCACTGTAAATAGTATTTAAAACAAGTTGGAAATAGTTTTGGGTCATGGCAAGACCAAACTATGTAAGGGTTTATGAAATGTTTGTTTTAGGGTAATTTAGGTTTTAAGAAATTGTGGTCAACCATTATCAACCATGGTTCACCATACGCTTAAATTTATTTAGGCATGTATGGTTTAGTGTTTGAAAAAGTTTAGAGGCTTTGGTGAGGTTTAGCGAGGTTTCCATGTGTGATTTAGGGTTTACTATTCAGTGTGAGCTTATATGGTCATATTAAATAATGGTGATCAACTTAGCCCATTTAAGGGTTCAATGTAGTCCATTCATGGTCGTGAATGATCATCATATGCCTTGGGGAAAACCCTAGGTATTGAATTGGGTTTTCTAATATGATGCATGCAAATGTAGAATTTAGGGTTTTTTAATGAGTATCATAGATGAAACTAATCCAACCAAGGTCAAACATGGACTCAAGTGAGATGAAATCAATGTAATGATTATTATGAACAAGTTTAATGAATTTCTAAAGGCTTTTAAGGGAGTCTTCACCAGATGCCATTTTCAATGGCATAGGTTATAAATATTTGAAGGTTTAAATGCTTGGAATAAGCTTTGGATTTTAGGGTTTAGAACGAGATTAATGTCTCCACATTGATTAGGTGAGCAATAGGAACCTTTATTATCAAGATTTGAATGATCACATCCAAATTTAAGGGTTTTACCTAGGGTTTTTGAACTAGTTAAATAATTCACTAAAAATGGGAAAATCCAAAGCCTTTAGGGTTTTAAGTTTACAATTTATCTTTAGCATTATAATTTTAGCTAGATTTGAAATGTTGATTTAAGGATTGAAAGTTGATTAAAATTAATGAATGAATGATTGAAGGATTTAAGTTTATTGAAAGATTGATGATTTTACTTTAATGATGATTAAAGTGTTTATGAATCTATTGAACATTTAAATGATTGAACCATTTGACAATCTTTAGATAATTGCCAACTTATTGAATGCTTTAAAGATTGAAGAAATGATAATTAATAAGTGCTTATCAAATTATTGAATGATTAATCATTTAAATTGATTGATTTAAGGTTTAATGATTGTGCATCATGCCAAATTACAATACAGGCTTGATTTAAGGTTTTAAATGGAATTTAATGATTTGAAAGCCATGTCTTGAATTTTATTTTAAGAGTTTGACCTCACACAAAAATGTGGTCAACAAATGGACCTCCAATTACTGTGATGAACTTGTAAAGTTAATTGCATATGTTGGTGTTTACGAGAATAATCAATGACATCCAAATGAATTTATTTCGCAAATAATTGAAAGAAAATAATCCAAAATAGGAAAATTTAATCAAGATGAATATCTAATAGAGAACTTATTCCTACCCCTTAAATTTAAGCTAGAAAAGAACTTGAAAAGGAGATCTATCCCAAATAAATAATGTTTCAATAGATTTAAGAAATATATAACCCTTGCCTGACCATATGAAAATAACAGAGTAAGATAACTCAATACTCATATGACCATATTGAAATAGTTTGAAATAATTTTTTAAAAGATCTAATGTCCGCATCACAATATCAAAATAGCTGGAAAAATATTTAAGGTGAACCCAACATTTGCCTGACCAAATTGAAACAGTGAAGAATGAAGATTTTCTACTCATCTGACAAATTGAAATAATGAGCAATATTGAAAGGGGTCTAATATTTGATGAGCATATCAAAATAACAAAAGTGGGAGAATTAATGGGGTCCAACATTTCCCTGACCAAAAAGTAAAAGATTTAAAGGGCCAACATTGACTTGACCATATCAAAATTATTGAAGTAGAATATTTCATACTCACGTGATCATATCAAAATAGTGAGCAAGATTTATAGTTGAATGGAAGGTTACTTCTAAACAAGAAAATTTATGATGTTCAAATAAGAGGTCGCTATCAAATGAATGGATTTAAAAGTTCATATTAGAAGAATATAAGAGATCATTTAATCTAATCAACCAATGTTCAAAAGGGAAGGATGCTTCTATGGACACTTATACAACTCTTTAAGAATAAAATTTAAACCTAAATGGAAGATCTAGTCCAAACCAGCTGATTTATGGATACTCAAATGGGATGTTGCTCCCAAATGAGTACATTTTATAAAGTACTCAAAAGAAGATTGACTCCTAAATGAGCAAATTGAAATGGTCATATTAGGCCAATACTGGGGATCATATTGTCCTATAAACTTAAATTTAGAAGGAAAGGACGTCATTGGGAACTTATAATAATCCTTTTGAACAATTGTAGGAAAGCACCTGAAAATTTAAAATTTACTAGTTCTAGTATAATTATTTGAATCTAGGCTCATCATCCAGACCTAATACATTGTAAAGACTTTAAAAACTTAAGAAATTCATGAAATGTCAGAAATTATTTTATTTATTTAATTTTTATCCTTTATAATTAGAACCCATCATAGAATCTTTTCAGAGATCAGTCATTTATAGGTAACATGGGTCAATCTCCATTACAATAAATAAACTAATATGAATCCTTTGTTTGAACTTTCCCACCACAAATAGACCTTCCCACATTAGTACAAATTTACCTCTCAGCTTTTGATGGACTAAAATGGGTCTTCATAGAACCAAGACTAAGTCTCATAGTTGGAAGGTTCTTAGGCAAACAATTTTATCATTGTCCATGAATCATTTTAGCTTTATACAACATGAGGTTTTGTTGAGCCTGCAACTACTTCTCCTCTAAACCTTTTGCTCTTCTAACCAGAGTTTGGCATTCTATTTGTATGCAATTTTATTTTGCTCTTCTAACCAGAGTTTGGCATTCTATTTGTATGCAATTTTATTATGTATTGCAAGGTAGTTGTACCACTAAAGGTAGAATAACCTTTGCTCGAAACATAGAAGTGAATGGCGTAGATTGAGTTAGAGTTTTGTATGTGGTTTGATATGCTCATAAAATTTTTCCTAAATTTTCATGCCTTCAAAAATTATTATCTCTAGGATTTTCTTTTTGGATTTCTATGAAATTTCTATTGAAGGTCTCAACTAATGCATTTGCCTGAGAGTAATAGATAGTTGAGTATCTTCAATTTATTTTATGGTATTAGAAAATTGTTAATTTTGTTGCTTATAAATGATGGGCCATTATTAGACATGATTTGGTGATGAATACCAAATTAGTATATGACATGGTCTTTAAAGAAATTTAACATGTGATGTGCTTTAACCTCTCTTAATGGACTACTTCTTTCCACTTTGAGAAGTAATCAGTTGCAGCTAATGTAAAACTATTATCCCAAGAAGGATGGAAAATCAATTAGATAGATGATATTTATAACCTAACTTTTAAATTGTCTTGAAGTTATTGTTGGATGAAGGATATTTTGTGGCTGGTAAAAAAAACACCATGCACCTGACATTGGTGATAATGACATGAAACTTTCATACAGTCGTCGATCATTGATGACCAATAGTATCCCATCTTCTTAATTTTCATTTTCATTTTATAATTGGATTAGAGAGCACCATACAATCTAGAATGTATTTCTTTTACTATATTTTAGACTTCTTGTTTACTAAAATAATGTAATCACATCAAATTAAATGATCTTATGAACAAAGTTTCGTTGACAAACATTTATTGTAATAATCTTATTATAACTTGATTAACAACTGATTTACCATCAGGGTGATTTTTTTGTAGAAAATATTTGATTAAAGGTATTCTCCAATCTATCGCTTCAACATCTATAGTAAGAATAATTTTTACCTCAGCTGGGTATTTTTTATTTATGTATGCCAAATATATCGATGACAAAACCTTGCAACCCTGTACCCCCTCTACTAGGATTGAACTTCTTTTGGATAAGCTAATTCCTTAGTGAGCTTCATAAGGGCCTCCAACTTAGATTTCTCTCCACATGGCATCCAATACAAAGTCACATTTGGAATCTACTTAAAAAAGCTTGTTGTATATTGATGATATGAAATCAAATTCTATTTTAACCCTATATTAATCCCTACAACTTGGTCGATGATAAGCAATGAGTCTCTACTTATCTTTTCTTCTTTAAAGTTCTTTAAAAGTGTCAATCCCAAATAGGTTATCAGAGCCTCATACTTAGCTTTGTTATTCATATAGGGTTCTGAAAAGTAGCAAGAGTAGTAGTGCATAAAGCCTTTGCCTGGAGTGATAAACACCACACCAATTCTAGCTTTCCATGGGGAAATATCTGGTAGTCCTTTATCACATTAACAAGATGAAGCAACATAAAAATATAACACCTAGGTGCATCTTTCATTCACTTATAATTTTAGGATATACTCATCTAGTAATTCATCATTTACAAGAATACCATTTGGAACTTGATGTGCTGCTAGAAAATCTATCAGGGCTTATCCTGTTATAGCACATAGGGAATTAGATGTAATGTAAAATTAAAGTAGAATCATTGACCACTGAGCCAATCTTTCTGATAAAATTAGCAGACTCATTAGATACTATAACAGATTTACTCTAGATGTAAGAATTACTTTATTAAATGTAATTCTTTAGCTTCTCAGTAGCCAAGATCAAGTCTAAATATTTTTTCCTTAACAGGGGATAATTTTTTTTTGTTGGGAGCAATCATCTACTCAGGTAATAAAGTCATTCTCTTTATCTTCCTCATTAACATGAGCTAACAAGGCTATTCTGAGTTTGATCTTCCTACCATAAAATTTTTCTACTTAGTTCCTATATTTGGTTTGAAACCCCAACAAAAAATATTGTATGGGTCGTAAGGTAGTTTTGAGAGAATTCAGAGTTACTTTGATAAGCATTGTTCAACCAGCAATGGATAGATGCATGTTGCCCCATAAATTAACCAACTTAATAACTTTATGTATAATTAGCAAATTTTAATTTCCTTATGGCCATCTTGATACCCAAATATTCAATTTCCTTTACATTCCTAAATCCAAGGAGATATAAAATTCTACTTTTTTTTTTCAACTAGGAGTTTCTTTACTAAATAGAATATTAGATTTTTGTATATTGATTTTTTGTCCATTCCAAGAGCAGTAATCCTCCATAATTTTAATGAATAGCTTAGCTAATTTAATAGAAGAATTAGCTAATATCAGAATATCATGTACATAGAGTAAATGACTTAATCTAGTACCATTGGGTACTAATGTAATTCTAAGCTATAGTTGTGCCCTTTATTTGAGGGCTTTGGACAATAATTCTAAACATAATAAACAGATAAGCTAAAAGTGAACCTCCTTATCTAAACCCACATCTCCCATCAATTCATTTAGATCTTTTGTTATTAATAATTAGAGAAAATCTAGGATTTTCAGCACATTGCATGATCCAATTAATAAATTTGGGAGGCAAAGCCATTAGTTGTATCAATTGCATCCACAAAGACACACTTTAGAGGGTTCATCTTAAAGTTATGCAATTATAATCTCGCTAAAATATTTCTTAAATCATATAAATGATTTTCTCTTTTAAGACTTTTGATGGATAAATCATTAACATAACACTCTGCGTGTTGTTGGATAACTTTGTCAATAATTCTTATCTTTGCCTACTAGTATGTGGCACCAGTATTGTTCTGTCTGAAAGGTATGAATTTATAGAAATAGACTCATATCAACATTCTTAGAGATATAAACTTCTCATCTTCAAGAACCATTTTAATTTGATTATACCTAGAAGAGCCTTCTATAAAGGAAAATATTATAAGTGAAGAAGTATCTACCATGAATTTTGATATGTGGATCAGAAAAACATCTTTATGATAGGCCACTACAAGAAAAATATGGATTACCGACGGACATTTCCGACGGTATGTATTCGTCGATATTACCGATGGAGTTCCGTCGGCGTTCCGACGTATTACCGACAGATTCGTATCTGCCATTTACCAACCGATTATCCGTCGGTTCGTGTAACATATCGGTCGGTAATTTCTGACGGATATTAACCGACGGTAATACCGTCGCTAGTGCTTGGCGCCATGTGGCACGAGGACTTAACGATGGGTTTACCGACGGTTAATCCGTCGGAACATTTACTTAAACACCGACGGAATATAGCCGTCGGAAAGCCGTCGCCGACCAGTCGGAAAATGCCCTATTTCGACCCAGGTCGGGGCCGAGACCCTCATTTTCTCCTTTCCCTCTCTCGCACAACTCTCGGCCGCCCCGTCGCCCTGCCCCAGATCTGAGCCTATTCTTGGTCATTTTCGGTGATTCTTGCTTCAATTAAGAGGTATATGATCCCATCTTCACTCCTTTTAAATTTAATTGAAT
>JAJBZI010011851.1:0-15240 GCA_021234465.1 Dendrobium hybrid cultivar
TTTATATTAAATAAAAAAATAATAAAACCAAAGAAATCGCTACTTTAAATAGCAATTTCTTCTGAGAAGAAAGAAAACCCTACTTAGAGTAGCGATTTCTTTACAAGTCAAAGCAAATCGCTACTCTAAGTAGAGATTTGGCTCTTTTTTATATTTCCTCCCAAACCGACTCCCTCTCTGAATTTCGCCTTTAAACCGGCTCCAACTTAAATTTTGTCCTGTCAAAATAGTATCAACCAAGCACCAATTGAATACAATGTCCCTATTTTGTATGTTAACAAACAATTGATATTAGATATGAGTTTTTAAATAAATAACACTAATAAAAAGAATGAAGTCAAGTTAAAATTTTCAGATTGACCTAAGCTCGACCTAAATTATGAGTTTACCTCAACCAAAACTATCATGTTGAGTTTAAGTCTGATTGTAATGTCAAGTTCAATATTGACACCCCTATATTTAAGCAAAGACTATCTCAAAAAAAGAAAAAAGTTGAAGTTGATTAGGTATGGGTCTTTCAAAAATCTTAGAAAGATTAAAGATAATACTTGCTAGATGAGCCTACCATCAAATATGGAGGCATATGAGCCTACCATCAAACATGGAGACATATGTGGTAGTAAATATGGCAAATTTGAAGCCTTTTGAATCTTTCATGCTTGATAGCTAGTCAAAAGAAATCCAACCTCCTATAAATGTACTCCTAAAGTAGAAAGTATTTTTAAAATTGGATAAACACTTGGAATAAAACTGCCATTAGATGTGAGTGAAATGAGCATTTCACATTGACGGGAAAGTTTAATTACCAAGAAAAGCTATATTATACACCAGGGTAGCCAAGTAAGCAACTTTCCCTCATCTAAAGTTTTAATTTTGCAAGAGTGAAACCCTCCTAAATAAGAGACTAGTGATCTAGTAATGAAATCTAGTAAGGTGATCAATAAGATTGTCTACAATTATGACTTGGTTGTTAAATTATGGAAAGATAACAAAGAATGTGTTAATTTGAGTTTAAAACTATGATTTCTAGATGGAAATGGTTGATCATGGTGATTGTTATATCACAAATTTAAATTAAAGAAGATGTCGCAAGAATTCTATAGGTGTGATTGTCAATCAAACATCACACAACGAAGAACAAGGCCTTGGAAACAAAATTGTTGGATCAAAAATCATATTAAAACAATAAAAATGAGTTTGACTATTTAAACTTGATTGGATAAAATTTATTTTTAAAACTCCTGCTAAAATTATTTTTTTGTTAAAACGTATCTAATATGTTATCATAGATAAGTTTTCCATCTTTGGTGAAGTTTGTTTAGAAGTGAATTAAATCTTATCCTTGTTTGACTTCCTATTTAAATGATTGAAATTTTGCAGGAAATGCAATAAAAATTCTCCCAAAATATTTTTCCATAGTTTTTCTTATCTTCTGTATCAATTGCTCCCCAACATTAAGGTTTCAAAAGGTCTCCCATAGCAAGAACCAACTAATTCCAACTCCTGACCTATATCAATGCATTGCTTAATTGTTATCTTGCATTGTTGCACTATTGCTACAACATTGCTACTCTCCAGCTAATCCATTGCCATTCAGTTGGCACTAATTTGCTGCTAACTGCTATTTTGCCCTTTTTGGTTGTCTAACATTGCTAATTAGTTGTTGTCGTTGAACCCCTCCATTAAAAACCATTATTTTGTTATTCTTATAGGAAAGAGTTGGTACAATTATCAATTACTATACCATGGAGGAAAGTAAAACAAAGAGGGAATTCTATTTGCAATAGGAAAACTCAATTCAAAGATCAGTTATAGATACCTTCAAAAATCTAAATATTCATTGACCACCCTACAACTTGTCAGCCTTCACCTATTTAACACCTTATAAGCCTTTAAACCTTTAATGTTGTCAATCTCTACCCTATAAAACAGTAGTATTGACTTAATGCCACCAGCTTCACCGCAAAAGCACCATCATTATTGGCCTCACCAACCCAAGCCCTCAACTTCCAATTAAAAAAACTACATGTTGCTCTCATCAAAGCAATGTTGATGCCTTAGAATAGAAACCCACCTTGGATCCTGGAGGCCTTCTGGTCATTCATAGCTGCCAACGCTCCAAATCACTTGTATTTTATGCTTTCACCCAAGAATATCCTCGCAAAGCTCTTATTGCTAACTTTAAAAAAAAAAAATCCTAAATTCCCACACAACATCCCTCCAATTTGATGCCTTCCAATAAATTTTAAAGGTAATGGGATAAAAAAGATTTGGTAAGATTTAGGTGGCTTAAATATCGCAATTAATTTGAATAGATTTTGAGTCTGAAGTTGTCCTAATTTTAATACATCTTTGAATTTAAAACAAATTCTAGATAATCATACAATTTATCAAGAAGATCCTTTGAATTCAAATCCTGAGTTCCTTAAAAAATTTTGACTCCATAAAAAGTAATAGAGAGAGAGAGAGAATGAGTTAAAAAGGAGACCAAATTGGTGTATGAATATTACTCTATCTTTTACTTCCACAAAGAACTTTAATGAAACAGATACAAAAAGCTTTGAGAGAAGAAAAGTGTCATATGACCCTTAAGAAAATGATGATGTTGAAATCCTCTTGAGTGGAAATGAAGGAAACAATCAGTTTCAAGCACCATAAAGTTGTTAAAGAAGGGGGTGTGAGAGTGGCAAAAAGCTGCCCCTATCATCAAATACAACAAGCACCAAATGGGTAAGAATGGTACTGCCTTTATCTACACTTCGGGTCTTCTAGTTGTCAAGCATTAGTCCATCGTAAAATCAATAAAATTCTTAGAATTGTATTCCAATGAGATGGTTCAAAAAGAAATGCGGAGAAAATATTAATATATCTTATAGTTTAATCTTCGGTAAATTTCTATTTTACAAATTAAGGACACGGAAATTTGAAATTCAAGCATTCTTTTATACCCTCAACTCCAAACATGAAAATGCCTTTAAATTGGCATGAATTCATAAAGTTGTCTTAAGGAATAATAAAGCCTTTTTGCTTAAAAAAACAAAAAATACAAGGGGATTCGTGCATGCTCTAATCATCTTTCTTTAAATACAAGATGCCCAAGACGAAGTTTGTGAAACTACTTTTTCAATTGTGCCTAAATTAATTTTAGGGGGAACATTCTCCACATCCTTCTAATTACGTTATTGATTGTTGCAGATGATCACAACATCAAATAATGGTTGCATGCACCATTAGCTCTCATTATCAAGCAATGTTACAGCTAAATGGTGATGCATTATGAAAAAATCACTACATGATCTCCACTAGATCACTTCTCCAAATTCAAACTATCACTTGGAGCATCAACGGAGAATGCTACTGCTCATGGAGATCTTAGATTAAGTAAATAACAACCAAAGGGAGGCCTTCCAAAGGGATTTGTGAGCCCTGAGAATAGCATCCCAATAACTAAACAAACAAAGTGGTTATAAGCTACACAACCAGCACTCTAAAGATAAAGGCAAAATAGTAGTTTCAACTAACATAAGCCTTCCAATAAAGATGGTGGAACAAATGTAGCTTCTGTTATAATGTTGCTCATTTTGATGAAACAATGAAAGAAAGTGGCCTCAACCTACAAAAACCACAAAAGTACAATGAACTAATTAAGACCAACTTTTATCCGTGCCAGTTTCCTCTATATTCAAAAAGAACATGATAATGGCATAACATTAAGTATAATTTTATGATTAAAGAAACTCTAAAGGAAGGCACTTATTCAAGATTAAATTGGCCATAATAAATTAGGAATTAAAACACTGCTAACTTGCATTAAAAAATGGCATTCCCAATGAAACCTGTGGAGAGGTGATGGAAAATTGGGATGAAGGGTTCAGGTAATCTTTCTCTCAATTTTGATGCTAGCATTCTAACTTAAAGAGATGATGCACTAGTTCTCTTTTATACCTTAATGGTTTATCAGAAAATCTAATTATCTGCAAATGAAATTCAATTGTGATGCGGTGATTGGCTAACATAAATTTGATATAGGATAAGTTCGTACTTAGGATAAACCAACAAGAGAATAAAACCAAACCATTATGAGGGAATATAATGAATTTGAGGAAAGAGATTTGCGAGATCAAATCAAAAAGATAGTTGTAAAAAATTTTGGCTTGCAACGATGAAGGGATAGCTTGTTTATAAATTAATACATCAACCTTAATGATACTAAATCGACCCTGCTCTTCAAAAATTCAATCAAGGGAAGAAATTGTGCAACCAAGAGGTGTAAAAAAGAGATTGTATAAGTTAAAAGAGCAACAAGAAAGTTGCTTGGAGAATTGCAAGGCTCTCAAATTTATAATAGATAAAATTAACAAATTTTAAGGACTTTAAATAAATAATTTGTAGAAGTAAAAGTTAAAGGAAATTGCAATAAGAATGGATTATAGTTGGTAAAGACTTTGAATAGGATTAACCTAACCTCTCTTTTTGGATAAGATCCAAAGGGCACTTATCTAGTGAAATTGAAATAATAGAGAGAGGGGACAAACATTTAGCATAAGGTGGGTGTTGGCTTGTAACCTCATGTTGCCTTCTCATATCCAATTTCATGGCCTATTGTGTTGTCGTATTAACTCCAACTGAGAGTTGCCCTATGTGATCATGAATATTGCCTCATTTTTTTCATTTATTCCTTTAGCTTTGAATATTAGGTTTGTTTCAAGCAGCTTAATAAGACATGTGATGTCAGGATAGCCCAAACAAGTCAACTTAGATTGAGTAAATCAGTAGACTAGCTTTGGTCTATTGGACCACTAATTGGAGAGCCAATATCATGAATCAATAAGACAAAAATTCATAAGAGAAGTTTTACTAGCTTTTTCTCTCCTTATATCTTGCAAAGCCAACATTAGGATTGGCACGCACCATGACAAGGAGAAAAGATGGTGGTCAACCATAATACGCCCAAATAATAGAGTCAAAAGAGAGAGGAATAAAGGCACCATAGGTTAAAAAATAGCTAGAAAGACTAGACTCAACACATGCATCCTCTAACAAAAAAATTAACGTAACGAAGGAAATGTTTCATTGAACCAATAAGCAATAAGAGAGGGTACGGTTATAATAATGGCAAAATTTGCCCCAACCTTAAATACAATTAGGGTTATTTACATGGCAAAACAAAGTGCTTGAAAGACTCCTTAGTGTGATGAATCAAATATATTATAGTTTGGTGTAAAACTGGGAACAAAGGAAAACAAGAAGCTAGAAGATAAGATGGGCCAAAAAGGATATGCTTGGCTTAGGATATCTAAAAAACTAGATCACTACATGACTCAACGGGTAAAAATCTGAATTGACTCTTTAGGCGCTTCACGAGCAAATATTTAGGGAATGCTTAAATATGGATGCCTCTGAAATGCTCACGAAAGAACCCCATCAAGGCTTTCGAGCTAATATTTTTGAGTAATTATACATGCAAATGTCTCGAAGTAAAGATTGGTCTACGATGTAGCCTGACTAGCAGTCTCATACAGATTGGAATGTTGAGCCTGGGTCGTATGAAGATTGAGAATTGAAGCATCAAAGATTAGACAAGATGGGAGTTAGTGTAAGACACGCACACCTCACTCCCTCAAGAGTATCCAAGTCTCCAAAGGAAATAATAAAATCACATACCATAACTGCATCAATCGACCCTACCAGTTGCAATGGGGATACCCCCAACATCACTAACAATCTACTTGCCCACATCTATGTCAAAAAAGAAAATCAACCCTTCTTACATAGGCGGCATGTAAATAAGACATGATTGGATTTCACATAAGAACCATAAAGAAGACTCTTCATTGCAGTCCATAATCGTGCCCTCTCAAAATCAACATCAATTTATACATTGAAAGCATATAGCTCACGACATTGGATCTCCTTGCACCTATAGGTGGGTATCCTACACTCGAAAGCAGTACCTGCTCAAGGCCATACACTTGCCCGACCTGAAAAACCTTCAACCCAAAGAAACACATTATTCTCAATCAGGTTCACCTTAGGCCCATTTACATCCTTTTGCTTACTTTCTTCAATGCATGAGGAACATGTGGAAGACAATGGGACACCAGGATATCTAAGCACTAATAACATATACCAATATTCCTTTTGTCATGCCATTGCTTTTATTGTTGCCACTAGTTTGGTCTAGTAGAATTGAAGCACAACCTCTATCACCACTGCACATTCAGCTCGAAGGGAATCCAATCCCATATCCTTAGCATCACCCTCAAAGTTTATCCACAGTCAGAACACATCTCAAAAGATAGAATAGTAATCATCATTGGGGAGATGCTCTATTCCCTATAAATGTCTCCCCATTTTGGATAATAGAAAAATCTTGCTCTTAAGCTCACTCAGGACTAAGGTATCTCCCTCCCTTTTTGAAAAATAGAAACCCCTCGACATATACATCTTAAGGCTCAAATGTGTTGGGCCACCACCACCAACAAATAAAGCTCAACTCTTCTTATTCTCTATTATTTTTCTTCTGAGAGCCTATTGTACCTCCAATATAAGAACATTCTTCTCACCATTGTACTCCTCTCTATTATAGTTATTCTCTCAAATTCTCAAGGTGAGTTTGGTTTTGCAAAGTTCCACATCACGTACCTTGTAGACATAGTCACTTGACAAAACTATTTTTGAGTTTTTTATGTGCTCGTGTGGGTCTCTTTCTCTCTTCCCCATTTTTATCATCTCTTTACCTCGTTATTGAGTAATCTTTGTGAAAAAATAATTTTCTTTTCTCCTCTCCAACAAAAAATTGATGTGTGTGTTATCTCCTCTACCATTTCGTCTTAATGTAATCACAATCAACACTATGTAATAAGGTAGATAGAGCAAGTTATTCCTTCTCTAGTTCACTCCATTTTCCCTCACAACTCTAATTGGCACAAGAAAAGCTTCCCATAAGTGAATTGGGACCACTTCCTATGTCTGGCCTTCTTGATTTACTTTTCCTCAAATTAATCCTATTCTTTAGTCCATTTGCAAATCTATCTCTTTAATCATTCCATATCAAATTTAGATATCAATATATTTTCTAGTGCTCTTGTTAAGATCCATAGGGAATATAATGAAAAGAAGAGCTGATGAATATTAAGATGAGAAACCTCAATCCAATGGGAAATACATCCCTAATTAAGGACCAACAAAAATGTTAGTAATCCTTGAGTATGTAACCTAGGCTAAGCTTAGAGGGTTGATTTTTAAACTTGACATTATAGCAAAATTTGTGGTGATCGGCCAACGATCATCTTGGTCGCACTAAAATCAATGGAAACAAAATGGTGAAAGTGTAACCATATTATAACCTTATTCACTTTAAGCTGCCCTTTGGCAAATCAATTTAGAAGAGATGCTAAAATATATATACTACAATTTTATACCATTATTTAGGACTCGCATGAATATGCTTCTCATTCTTTATAAAAGAGCTAGAAAATATGGTGTCAAAAAGTGACTTCATGAAACTATTTCAAAACAACATTCTAAATGCAGCTTTTTCAAAATAAATCTCAAAAAAAAGAAACTCACATATTTTACCAAAATGTAAAAGGAAGCTCAACTAAAAGAACCCTTAAAAATTGGCAAATAAATATGAGCTCCATGTCTACTAAAATTTGTATCATATTTTAACATTTCTTTCTCATATCTTACGCTATGTTATGTGAGAACAATGGTTTGCCCAACGGGTGTATGGGGTGCTTAGCCACCAGCCCCAAATTTTCGCTCACAGCACCAATCACTATTGAATGCAGTTGAGCAGATCAATTAGGAGATACCTCTCCCGAACTAGAAAGACTAAACTACTTTCAGCAAACATAGCTAAGTTAACATTAGAGGCTTTGAGGTAAGGCGACCCTAAAGGAAGGCTGACGTAATTTTGTGGTTGAGTGAGTACATGATATGACCTAGTAATAGGTCACACAAATCTAATCATACAACAACAATTGCTAAGAACTATATGGTATAACCGCGAGGTCTTTGGCAGCAACTTTATGTATTAAAATAAACAAATAATCCTAAAAACCCCTCCAAATAAAACAACAGTTGCTAAGAACAATACTGTTATAAGTTGCGGTGTTTAGATGCAACCCTAACCACCACCACCCCCTTCCCACGCCCAAAAAACAAAAGAAGACACTTAAAACAATGCCCATAAAATTGTCTCTTGTTTTGACAAATAAACTTACGAGCAGACCATGTTGCGTATAGAAAATCACAAGTTCAACAATCATGGTAATTAAGAAGTTCAATCTAACAATAACACACTAACTTAGGAGGGTTATATTCAACAATGATGGTTCTGTAAAAGACAGCAGTAAACAAGATTCAACAGAACAATATCATGGCATGGCAACAAGACCACATCTCAAGAAGTGTATGAGTATGAAACAAAAAAAAAAGGATCTAGAACAGATCAAACATCAGATATAATGAACATAGTTTCAAACTTATGATTAAAAAAAAAGAGAGAACTCACGTATTACATAATCCAAGTAACTGCCAAATGTTCAAAAAAAAAAAGATTATAATGCATCATTAAGATCTTCCTGTGATCAAATATTTAGCGATGAGGTGCATGGCTAAAAGAACTAAAGAAACGGACAAACTTAAACAAGAATTAATGCATCACAGTGTCCTACAACTATTGCATCATCATAAAACATTAAAAGGGCTCTGAAAAGGATTTCACAGAATACTCTCCAACAAAGAATTCAACCTGAAACCATGTGAGCAAAGACCAGCAAAGGACAAAGGTCTGTGCATGAAAAAATGCAGCAGCGGTGCCAATCACTAAAGAAGGTTTACAATCTGCAGCCTCAAGGCTTACTTTATATTTTTCTATATTTATGGCTTCTTATTCACCCGTGTTAATATAAAATGAACATATATTAAAAAAAGCAGATATCTCTAGCAAAAGGAAAATTGCATTTGTCACCACAAAATTTTACACTACAATTCTAAAAACATTAACTGAAAACATACACAGACAGTGCGTGCTTACTTTTGGTTTTAAGAGAAAAACTTGAGCATGAAATCCAAATAAGACAGCACGTACTGCAAACAAAAGGACAAGATTTAGAAAGTGGGAAATCAATGTTACATATTTGCGCAAAAAAATGACAACACGGTGCTAACTTCACCTCCATTCACAATAAAGTTCATAAGATGGAACACCTTCTGGGTTGTCCAGCCAAATTCAGGCACACGGAGCTGAATTCGAATTAGTTGAATCTGGAAAAAAGAAATAAAAGCCCAGATTATGAAATATCAACACCAAAAAAAAATGTTACAGGAATAATTATATTTGATATGAATAATTTAGTTTCCAATAAAAACAACCAAACCACAATTACGAGTTAAATGTACAGGAAAATTATGTTTTGCTAAATTTGATTTCAAAAGCATTTTGAAACGTTGGAAGTACTAGACACTCTGAAGCAATAAAATGATGAATTTATATGGAATAATTTGCTCTCTATACATATATTGATTGAGATATAAACCACAGGTTTTCTTAGTTAAAAAAGATTAAATTTGTAGTCTTCTAAAAGTTGACGTCTAACAGAAACATGATCAAGCTTTTATTATGCACTCCTAAATGTACCTGACGGTTTTGAGATGGGATACATCAAAAACAGTTTAATTGTTCATGAAACAAAGACAACACATAATGAAATTCGTGTGCTTTTCATTATTGACAAGAGATTCAACATGAAGAGAGATCAAATTTATTAAGAAATGCTATTATTTTCTCAAATGAGAACTTTGCAAGGAACAGTAGACATTGAAGCAATGTAACAAATAATGGTAATTTGAACTGATTGGCGCCCTTCTTGGTTAGCAATTGAAAGTGGATATATTAAATTAAATAAGCTAAAAAACTGATAGACAGTAACGGTCACCTTATGCTTGTCACTTTATCACGGCATTTATCCTGTGAAATCCCAGGTGCCATCTCACATCACATCAAAGGCATGCTCATCAAAATCGACAAAGCAACCTTAGGCACAATAATCAATTCCACAACAACCTATAGATGTTGCTGACAAGCATCCCGGGCAAAAGCATCACAAGGACTAAGAATCTGAAGGCATGGAGTTGGGAGAGAGAGGAAGAGATTCACAATTGGGTGGTCAGTTAAAGAAACTGGTTTAAGCGACTTTTGGAAACTTTTCTATTTCCTAACAAGTACTACATATGCACTAATTGTTCATATAGATCGTAATATAAGTAATGATTATAAACGTCTCATCTTGAGCCTCATGACACAACACAACAACTTTTACATTCACAAGAATAAGTCATGAATGTCACTTTGCACAACATTGTAATTGTATTCATATGGTAACAATTGCACAAGACTAGCCATTCAACATGTATCACACGGTCAATGTTACTTGGCACAGCCAAAGTAGCTATGATAGACCAGCCCCTAGGCCGTCCAACCTGAACTGGTCGTACCATGCTACAGTAGGCCGATGCTATAGTGCCCGTGCTACAGTGCCGCCCGTTGCTACATTAACCAAGCCCACCGAAGTCTGAAATTGGAAAGGAAGGGGGCGGTAGCTAGGAAAGGAAAGATGAAGAGAGTTTGGGGGAGTAATTAGGGGAAGATTGATATTTTAAGTAAGAAGTAAATTCAGAATATTAGGGGAGCAATTAAGAGAATATTTATAATTTAGGAAAGCATTTGAATTCAGAATTTAGGGGGGAATGAGGGAAAGCAATTAGGGGGAGCTCAATATATTAAGTAGAGAGGGGATTTGTGTGGTAGGCATATTTTGTTAAGTGTTGTTTGTTGTCCACGTATTTGGTGAGGGCTCTTAGCCAGCGGCTAAGATATTTACAAGAAAAGAATTCTCCTCTCCAATTAAGGATGAATTGTGTTTTATTTTCTTGCATTTTTCTTCAATCCAAAAGGTCTCTAGTGTTTGTTTTCCTTGTATTTGTGAGTTGTTTTGTTGGTAATCCAAATTTTAATTGGGTTAATCAGAAAATCAGCAAGTATTTCCTATCAAATTGGTATCAGAGCAACGATTTTGGGACAAGATGGCATCCAAGAAGATTGATGCCCTTGAAGAACATTTGGAAGGAGAGGTAGGCCTTTTGAAATCCAATTTGGATAAGAAATTTTTATCCATTGATGGACGATTCTCCTCCCTTGAAGGACAAATTGGAAACATAAAAGAAATGTAGAAGAAGCTGTTGGAGGGACAATCACGAGTAGTAACACCGGGAGAAATAGGTGAGAGATCTAATCCGGGAGGCAGAAGGGAGGAGCGTGAGGTGGAGATCTTGAGATGTAACGAGAGGGTGCCACATCTTGAACCCATTCAAAGAGAGAAATTTGAAAGAGGCCAGGACCCACGGGAGACTGAGATTGAGCAAAGGAGGGAAGAACGTGACCGTCGGGAGGCTAACTTTTTCAAAGGGAGGCGAAATTGGAAAGGAAGAATGGAGTATGAACAAAGAGAATAGGATATCCTAAAGACCGCCTTCAAGTCTCGTGACAGGTATTACGAATTCCTGTGTATGCCATCAGGAGCCATACGAGAGGATCAAGCAACAATTTTTGTCTTTCCACCTTGAGGATAAGATAGGTCTTTAGGAGGGGGGTATTAATAGAACGGTCCTTGGGCCGGTCCAACATGACCGGTCATACGATGATACAGTTGACAGGTGTTGTAGTGCCCGTGCTGCAGTAACCGCACGTTGATGGGCCCACCGAAGTCTGAAATTGAAAGGGAAGGGGGTGGCAACAAGGAAAGGAAAGATGGGGAGAGATTGAGGTAGTAGTAAGGGGAAGATTGATATTTTAAGTAAGAAGTAAATTCAGAATATTAGGGGAGCAATTAAGAGAATATTTGTAATTTAAGAAAGCATTTTAAATTCAGAAGTTTGGGGGCAAAGGTGGAAAGCAATTAGGGGGAGCTTTATATACTAAGTAGAGAGGGGATTTGAGGGGGAGGCATATATTGTTGAGTGTTGTTTGTTGTCCACGTGTTTCGTGAGGGCTCTTAGCCTCCAATTAAGAGATTTAGGAGATAATGATCCTCCGCTCCAATTAAGGATACATTCTATCTTATTTTCTTGCATTTTTCTTCAATCCAACAATTTTTAGTATTTGTTTTCCTTATGTTTGTGAGCTATTTTGGTGATAATCCGAATTTTATTCAGGTTAATAAAAAAATTAGCAAGTATTTTCCATCAAGCTACCGAGAATGTCTCTCAAACTTCCAACTAAATCGCAGTAGGGATCATTATCCTGTAATTTTGTGTGGAACCCGATTGTGATGACCAAGTATTGTTGCCTCAGACATCAATTTAGTATGTTGAGCTTGCTGGGGGGTTACAGGGGTATTTACCCTATTTGGGTTCCTCGACGCTGCACACCTGATCATAATTTTCTTAATAAAAAAACTGAGAATGAAGGGCTGCAGCGCTCCAAACAACAGTGTTGTGGCGCTGTTAGGCTGAATGACAAAGATTTGAGCATTGTGGCTCTCCAAACTAGTACCACGGCACTACGAGACGGGCTGAAAGTTTTCTTTCTTGTTTTTCATTAATGGTGCGTCTCTTGGTGATTTGTGTGTATCTCTTTGGTTGTTATTGAGTTAGAACGGTGTAAAAGAGAATAGAGACAAGGAGAGAGAGAGAGAGAAAAGAAAGATCCGTACAAATTTCTCCCCATTTTCATAGTGAATTTCTTGTTGTGTGATTTTCACTTCTTCACACCCCCTAACAATTCACCATAAAAATATTTCTCTTTTTACAAAAAATCTTCATATTCAATTGATCTACATAGCTGTCGCATATCCCCAAAGGAATGGATAGACAGAAGTAACAAATTGAACCTTCTCAAAGGATTACATGCATGCCTTGAAAAGGTTGAGGGTAATGGGTTAAAGAGCTTTCCCAATGTGCTATGGGCTAATTGCATGATATCAAGAACCCTAATAGGAGAAACACCTTAAAATCTATGTTTTGGTACAAAGGCAATTTCCTTGTTAATATTGGTGCACCAAGCTCCAAGGTCCAAACTTTAATGGGCTAATAATGAGGATAAGCTCCATTATCATCTTGATCTTCTAGAAACACTTGAAGCAACTTCAGATACTTCTTACCACTAGTGAGTAGCTCATCACTTTAATCAATGGGTGAGGATCCAATCTATCTCTATTGGAGATCAAGTCTTACAAAGTATTGAAGCTATAAGGAACTTTCATCTCTTTGAGAAAGACCCTATATTGCGATTGTTATGGTTAAACTGGGAACTTTTAAATTTAAAGATTTAGATGGGATGATGCTACCAAGAACTTAGAATGCTAAAAAACTTTAGAGGTATTATTAATGATTCTTAGTAGCTATTATTTATAAAAGCTTCATATATGATCCCCAATTAGACTTCTAGTCTCTAGGCAATGCCATGTCTACGCTCTCAAAAGGGCATCAATGGTCTAAAGATGAATAAATCTTCATCTTTGATTTGGGATGCGTAGGGCATTGGGCCCATCCTAATTAAAGTATAATTGATGATAGAGATATTTGATTTGACATCTGACACTTGGATCCATATCATCAAGCAATGCTCCAACAAAACATCTTTGATAGGTCAAAATTTTTTTGATGGATTCTCTCAATATTTTCCATCACGAGTTAAGGCTTGGGAATGCATTATATCCTAACATCACATGCAAACAAGGAACACAACTTTCAAGTTTTCTTCTCCATGCAACTCTCATTTCCATTTCTTCTCTTTTAGGTGAAGTATTCTTCTCTCTCGATTGATCATACCCTCACCTCAAGCAGACAATCAACAACAACTCTCATCTTCATGCAAATCTTAACAAACATGCAACTCTTGATCTCATGCAGTCTCATTGATTTTAGGGTATTCTCACTTTCTATTCACAATTCCACCCCAACTTTTGGATTGTCAGATTCTCATATTTCTATCTTGATTTCTATTTCACATCAACTTGTCGAATTTTGAGATACTCCTCAAAATTTCCTATAAATTGTTTAAAAATATTAATGTGTTCTTTATTTGTACTTGGTTTTAAATTTGATATATCACTGTCGTGATATGAAATTTTGGTAGAATTGTTGTTATTTATTCTTATATATATCATTACATGCATTGAAAACAATAATCTTATGTGGTTAATTTTGGTTAATTAAATAGGTTATTTCTGTGTATGCAGACACATAAACATGATATACAAATCATAAGTGCTCTACTTAACAAAAGACTCAATTTGTTTTTCTCTTTAAGCTTGCATGTTGGAAGCAAAAAAAAAAAAAAGGATTGCATTGTATTTATGTTTTGAAAACACAACTCACACTGCCTTTATCTCATTCTAAACTCTCTTGCCAATCTACAATCAAAGTATCTTCTCAACAACAACAACAACATCATACAACTTTTATCCCACTACGTAGGGTCGGCTACATAAATCTTTTTCCTCCATTATATTCTATTAAGTCTCATTTAAATCAAAGTATCTCCTCAAACCAAAGAAAAATGTAACTCACATACATTGGCTCTTTCGATGTTGATAGAAAGTTAGTAAGAGGAAAAGGAAAGAAATCAACAAGCAACATGATATATAACTTTAAAAAAAAAAAAAATATACAAAAAAAAATTAAAACAATGACAACATTAAGATTCTCTTGGATTAAAAAGTAAGGATTAAAAAGTAAGAATTCACTACATAACAAATAACTAGACAACATCACATCACAAAAAAATGATCATGAATTATGCTTCATTAATTGGATGTACAATAATATCAATATCACTATCACAATATCAACTATATTGTGTATAATCATATCTTAGGTGTAAAAATTCCCAAAGATGCTAGTTAAATTGTAAAGAAAATGTTATACTATAACTCAACAAATAGAAAAAGTATACTAAAATATCAAGGCTCTGAGCATGTGCTAGGTTAGGAAAAACTCCACCAACTAGTAACAAGGAGAATAATATAATGATGGGGAAAATAAGGAGAAAAGCATAAGAAACACATGTGATTCAAGGGGAATAAATTGAAATTCATGCTACAAAATAAATCGTGAGATCAAAGTTAAAGGGTTGAACTTTGAAAGTGATTGTTGTTGTATAATTAATACAATACAACTTTGTCATCTCTTTACTTATAAGTATGACATAACAGAAGAGCATTGTAACTT
>JAJBZI010011855.1:0-11735 GCA_021234465.1 Dendrobium hybrid cultivar
ATATCTATTATATTTAATGAATCAATATAGTAAACTATAAGAAATTATCTATTGAGATTATTTCTCTGATGAATTCTCAGCTGATAATAATTTTTTTTTAGGTTCTTGATTTTTGGCTTTAGCAATTCGTAAAAAGAAAATTATGAAAAAAAATTAAGCTATGTCAACATTTAGGAGAATTTATTAATATTGAATGCCTTAAACATAAATTCAAATTTTATCAATCTAATTCAATCTATAAATGCATAGTTCAGCACAATTAATCTTTAAACTATTTGATTTGATTTTCTTTAAAGATGCTCATTCATATAAACATATAATATTTGTGTGTTTCTCTAATTTCAAATTTTTATCATCTCATTATTTAGGAATATATTATAAATCATTATCGGTGTCCATTAGTATGCATATTGCCTTATTCATTGCTTCCTCCATATCCCATCAAGCATTTATATAATTTGCTTGTTCCACATTACATGAACATATCGACAAAGATTAACTACTATTTATAAAAATTATAAGTAATTGCTAAAATCGAATGCAAATAAAAAGATAAGATAATTGTAAAAATCGGCCGGTTGGACCGGTTCAATTGAACCAGTCCATTTATCTATAAGTGAACAGGTGAGCGGGCGGAGTAGTCAGAGCGAGTGGGTGGAGCAGTCAGAGCGAGCAGATGAGAGGTCAAACCACATGAATGAGCGAAACAGTGTGATTGAAAACAAAAATACGTGATTTTTCACAAGCAATAAATCGATTTCATGCCCTCCAGTAAAACACACGAATGAAAGAGGGGATTCAAAGAAGGCAGAAGCAGAGAGAAAAGAAAGTTGTGTTTGGCGCAAGATTTTGTTCGATTTGAAAGGGTCAAAGGCAAAGAAAGAGGAGTTGGTAAATTTCATTTTTGGCGAAGAAGGAAGAGAAAGTATTTTTTTCTATTAAAATTAAGAGAGGAAGAAATTAATGATTTCCAAATTTAAGGAAATTAATTTGTTCATTTTATTCATTACATAAGAAAGAAAAATAGATAGTGATTTGTGCGATTTCAACTCGACAAGGAAGAAGAAAATTTGAGGTACATAATGCAAGTTATTTAAGTAAAATTTTCAATCACTTTCATGTAATATTATATGCAATATGATTAGAAATGTGGTTTATTAATTTATTGGAATTTGACAAATATGGCATTGTCGTTGAAAACATCTGATGAGTTCAAAGATGATTTGACAATGTTTTACTTTTTAGAATTTGGTCAAATACTATTTAATGCAAATAAATGTCATTCTGGAACAATGAAAAGATTTTAATTGTTAATTTGAGACAAAATATCAGAATCAAGCTACGTTCTCAGGGAAAGTCTAGGTAAGGATTATATATATTAATGGAAAATTAATTTGAAGTTAATGAAATGTTGTTTTAAGATAACTATTCTAATTCATGTAATTGTGTATGTGACTTTGGGTGCTGCATTAAAGAAGAACACATAAGAACTGAAGAAATTTGGAAGGATTTCAACATGAAAAACAATGACGTTGATGATTAAATTTATTTTATAGCAGTTATATTTTTATTTTGTTTCAATAGAATTATCATATACTGTATCATGTATATATACATATTGAATTTTATAAGAATTACCATGCATTAAGTTAAGGAAAAACTAAATAATCACAAATATAATATGATATGTATGTAAATCTGAAAACTACTTATGTAGATTGATATGTATATGAAAAGGGAATGAAATAAATATAATGAACTACAATATAGAAATGGAAATTGATAAGTACATGAAAATATAGGAGTTCACCTATTTATGGTACCGACTGGCCACGCAACATACCCGTGCATGATAAATAGAAAAGGACATAAAAATGGTTGTATCTTCATTGGTACAAAATTTTAGACGATGCTCTAGATCTTCAATATATATGGATTGAATTTATCTCATAAACCTACTATCAATATCTTGTACTAATCTCCATCTTCATCTCCTCACAAATTTATATCCAAATCTTTATCAGATAATTTTATACTTTTTTTCCAAAAATTGTTTTACACATAAAGTTCACTAGCACCTGATGTTAGATATTAAAAATATCTAACACATTGGTGTGATAGATCTATTTGTGATGACCCTTGGATAACGTTACAAGAAGCACACCAGATATGCCCAATCACCTTTGACAAATATCAAATAATTAAATTGACAGAAATTTTTCGAAGTAGGGAAAAATTATGCCAATCTAAAAATCAACACTTATTAAACATGCAAATTGTGTGCATTGATGTTGTTTTAGTTGTTCTATTTCTTTTTTTTTTTAAGTTTAGTTCTTGAAAAAATGTTTTAAATGTGGTGCTTGTGAAAACAAGATATGTAATCTAGTGTTTTTTTTATTTCTTAGTTAGTTTGGCTTACTACTTAGACTACAAGCGAATTGATTCAATGTTTATCCAGAGGTGGAGCTAGGAATTTTTCTCAATGGAGACTCAAACTAACGATTTCTAAAATACCATACACATTTTTATCCATGCTTGGAACCGGCATTAGTGGTTCAAATTTTTTTCTATTTTAGTTTAATATTAAAAGATAAAAAAATATATGCTTACAAGTAAAAGAGTCACCTACAATTCCTCCCTTCGACTCTTGATGATTTAGATATTATGTTGATGAAGTTTGTTTATAGAATAATTTGTAAACATCAAAATAATATTCCTAGGCTCATGAAGCTTTGAATTATTTTAAAAAAGTTCAACAAATTTGAAGTTTGTTTGCAATTAGAACACATATTACAATTCCTTGCTCATATACTAATTTAGATATTATGGGAAAAATTTTAACGGAATATTTTGTCCAAAAAATGATAAGGATGGATTTTAAAACCTTCAGATTTACTTTAAGATTAGTGCAATACTAATTACCAATGTATTGCACTCATTTCAAAAAAGATCCTATGACATTAGACACTATTCTAATCAAATATTTTATTAGAATATCTTGATATAATTTTTTTTAGATATTATAGTCATGAAATGCATTTATAGAATAATTTGTTATTAAAATAAATGGCCTATCTTCTAAGGTTCTTTAAGTGCGTGAAGAACATCATAACAATAAGATACTGCCAATATTTTTTTAATTATTCTTTCATGTATTTAATGTTTTTTAATATATATTCATCTGCGTATTGAAAAAAGCTTCAAACTTCAAAGCTCAAGAAAGATACGAATAAAAATACAAAGCACATGTCGTAGAGTCACTGGATGGCAAGGACACTATTTTCAGATGGAAGCAAGGAGCCGCCTCGAGGCCCTAGAGGAGAAAGAGGTAAGCATTTGATAGCTTTCAAGGAAAATCTTTCAACTTCTACCAGTGGGATAGGTGGATCTTTGGTGACTTCTATTTAGGTATTTTTTTCATCTACATACTTTGTTATTGATTTTTGGGCAATGATTGAAATTTTATACTCCAATTTTGCTTTTCGTAATGAGAATCCTAAATGACAAATGGTTTTTGTTCAATAAAAAATTTCTTTAAAAAATTCAAATTTTGACAACTTTATTATTGTATAGAGGAAATTAGACATGTTTTTTAATTTTGCATGAAAAAGGGCAAATTTATGCATAAACTAAAGTTAGTGGACTGTGAGTTTTGATCTTTGATGTATTCCTTTGTGTATCTCATTTTAGGATTGCATTAATAAACACTAGACTTTGAAAAATATTCATAATTTTATCCACATTTCCTTGCAAGGTTCTCCTTCACCCACCTTAGCATGTTGCAGCCAAAGTGGGTATATCACTCGAAGCTCTAGTTTATTATCTGGCTACTTAGAATTCTTGCTCACTCATATGCCCCTCCATCCTCTACATGAACGAATAACACCCTCATGGCTTCCCGTTTCATTGATTATATTTATTTGAAGTGCCATTTGCTTGCTGAAGCTAGAAAATAAGTTTTAAAACAAGGTCAATTTGCTAGATTCTATCATTTGATTACATGTACTTGCAAAAAAAAAGGAATTTTAAACTAAACGAACACCTTCAAAACCCCTCAAAAGAAATGATTTCCATTTCACACACCAAATGAGTGAACATAAAATCATCCTTTTCAAAAACATATTTTTCTAACTATAAGAAACCGAGCACCTAACTATAACGCCCTTGCTAACAACATTTGAATTTGACATAGCATCATCATTTCTGAGACAAAAACCTTAAACAAAGTGCCTACAAGAAACATTTGAGCAGAATAAAGAAGAGTGCACTTGTTATTGACATTGGCTAGAAAACAAAATATATTGATGAACCAGGAGATTAAAATTCGAGCTAACCGTGCAATTTTAAAAATGCTCATAAGTGGCAATGAGAGGCACGGCGAAGGAAGAACCCGTATCCGGCATTGATTTTCATCACTGAGAATATTCTCAAGCCAATTTCTACACCATGAACGAGCCACCATTAATGGTGTTGCACTGCAGCAAAAAAACAAGAGCAGCAGAATAATGCACTACATTTAAGAAAATGAAGATGCATGCTTAAATATTTGGTTCTAGACTGCGATGTAAATACGTTTGCAAGCATATTATGTCACCCGAAATAATTATGTCCATCACAATACAATTTAATTTTCAGTGAACGAAGAATTAAAAGAATGCTACTGGATAAAAACCTACAGCAACACTGAAACCAAATATGCAAGACCAGTAGAACGACAGAAAAAGCAGCTCATGAAAACAAGAAGGGAAAAATAGCTAGAAAGATGTGTGATGTGACAACTGAATCCAAGTAAAAACTACAAGAAAATGAATGGCTTCAATATATAATTATCTCGAATAGCTAATTTTATGGAATTTGATTAGGAGAAGATGAGAAGGAAATAGTTACGCTACGTCCAATAAGATGAGATGGAACTCGTGCTCAAAGAAGTCCATTCAGATGAATTTAGAAGTCATTCACAAGGAGGACACTCGTCCACAAAATTTTAAGACAATGATACTTTTAGCCAACTCTAAGGAAGGATGCATATGAGTTTTCAAAGAGATACCCACAATGTTAGAAATTTACCCTCATGCAGCTGCAACCGGCTTGTTAACTTCAATCAAACAATAACTCCAGGCCATTCAACATATGGCGCATGGATCTCTTGGGCCCCTCCTCACCATCCAATGACCAAAGGAAGTTCATATTTGTCATGGTGGACTACTTCAACAAATATAGATTGAAGCCAAAGCACTTGCCAAGATCACCTCAACAA
Organism: Dendrobium hybrid cultivar; assembly: GCA_021234465.1. NCBI lineage: Eukaryota > Viridiplantae > Streptophyta > Magnoliopsida > Asparagales > Orchidaceae > Dendrobium > Dendrobium hybrid cultivar. The sequence goes on from JAJBZI010011855.1 coordinate 5,258, forward strand.
TTTTCAAGAATTTCTTGCGGCTAAGATTACGTCGAGTGTAGATGACCTAAAAATTTTCTATCCATAAGAAAAGTTCTTGTACTCATATGTATATGAAATTACTTATAATAAAAAAATATTTTCCCTTTTATGCTTGTACCAAGCCTGGATTCTTGGCATGAGTGAGTTTTTATGGGAGCAAGCTTGTAAAAATAAATTTGCTTGAAAAAGAAAAACACTTAAGAAATGCTTGGGGAGCTCGCCCATTTCCCCAAAGATAAATAATAAAATCACCCATTCAAGGTAAATGCCTACTAATATCCAATAAATACTCAGGAAACTTGCGTGCTCGAGCTAGTAGACTAGAATAAGGAGTGAAGAATCTCCAGTCGTCCAACCACAAGTTGGCCAACTTCTTGCTTTTGGTGAGTGCAAAAGAACCATAATTAAATTTGCTAACCCTAATAACTCGACCCTAAAATTTAAGAAACATATTGACTTAGGTGGGAGCTAGCCAAGTTCCTACCTAGGCTCAAGTTCAAAAACAATTCAAAATACTCCCTATAGGTGAGTTGATGCCCCAAAGCACAAGGCCTGCAAGAAAGAAGAGGCCTTCAGAAGAAGGAAAGTCTCCCTTTAATGACGACGCCTCCTTATTCTGAGTCGAGCAACATTGGTAAGTTCTTTACAAATTATGGAAAACCCAACACACTTGCATCTCTATTATGAGCCTAACAAAAAAAATAAAAAATATCAAAGTCATCATAATTAACTAACAAACACACCATACTAAGTCGCCCCCCTCATTTACAGGAGTCCCAAAATGTACTTGCCAAGCCTAGTAATGATGAATTCTCAAAATCGTTAGCCTAGCCCTACAGGTCGACTTCTCCACTTTACAATAAGATCCTCAATGAGTAGCATGCAAATTCCTTAAGGCTAGCTGATGCGGACATCAAAAGGAAGGCTTGACGTATTTACCATAGAAGACGTCGTAAATCGACGACGTTGATTTAGGGGCTTAAAATTAAGTTATTTCTGAATTTTATTTACTTTTATGTGCTATGAAGGAAGATTTCCGTTTCTAACCTTCTTATTATATGTGTGTTATTTTTAGCCCAAGGGGCATGTTAGTCTTTTATTCCTTTTTCCTTTTGTTGGCCTATATATATGGCCTTAGTCTTTTGTAATAGGGGTCTTTTTTTTTGGAGACGATGAAGATTGAATGAAAAGAATTCTGGTTTGAGATATTTGTGCAAGTGCTTGTGAAATGGAGTGAGTTCCTAAGAAAGGAAGCCCTACCCAACAGCTCATAACAGCTCTTGGTTTTGTGAGTTTACTGTTTTATTGTCTTTCTTTTCCCTTCCTCTTCCTCTAATCAGTTTCCCATTGCCCGGCCTCTAGCTTCCTCCCAACTGAGCCTCCATAATAGCTTACCTGTAGCCAAAACTTCCCATTTTGCTGCAGAAAACTGCAGTAATTTCCTAAGTCGAAGTTCTGACATCTTCCCCTTGGCAAACCCTCTACTCCTACTCCCACCATGAATTCCTGCTGCATTTCCCTGAATCCAGTTGCCCAACACCCTTCCTTAACCCTTAAATTAGTTTAGCAGTAGTCCCAGAGCTAATTTGTTATCCTTAATCCATATTATCAATTAGTTAATAGAGCTCAATCCCACCTCTCCATTCACCAAAATCTGCACTCATTCTTCACTCCTAGCAACCAGCCGAAACCCATACAAACCTCCTAATCCTTCCAGCAGCAGATCTTGGGGATTAATATTTTAATTCAGCCCCATTATCCCTATCCGTTGCCTGGTTTATTAATTCAAAACTCAACCTCTGAATTAAATAATGTCTCCCCATGTGGCCGCCCACCCATTTGCATTTCCCCAATCCCTATCCAATCAAACCTTGCTGCCCCCACTAGCAAACAAGCTCCACCGCCCAATCAGCGGTCTACCCATGCTTCCCAACATCCAATCAACTCTCTAGCCACCTTCCTATTAGCTTCCCTGCCCATACACCTCTCCACGTAAGCTAACAGTCCTTTAATTCCCTCCCACTCAGTTTAATATCCAACTTTTCAGTCCCTGCCATGATGGAACTGCATAGAAGCCACTCCCACTAGCCCACTTGCCTAACTCTACCCTATCCAAACCCTTCCTAGCTCAGCCTTGACCCAGCCACTCTATTGTAAACAGCAAAAATCTGCTGTGGCAGTAGAGAAATCAACTGTGGCTGCTGTTTAACAGCCCCCCACTCCTCCCTTTTCAGTTTCAATTGGTTTCAGCAGTAATAACCTGACTCCATCCAGCTTCAGCAGCAAGGATACAGTTCCTTTGTTTCAACAGCAAAGGACCAGCTCTATTCGGTTTCAACAACAAGGAGTTGGGCTCCAAACTACTTCAAATCACATGCAGTTCAGTTTCAAGGCAAAGAAAGCAGTGTGCACTTTAGCAAGAGCTATTCTCTAACACACATAAGCATTCAATCCTGCATCACTAGCTTGTTTAGTTGGTTAGCCGCGCAAAGACTTAGAGTTTGACATAATGTGTGACTCGCCTAATGTGACGATGAGTCAAGTAAGACAGCTAGCCTCGTAGGCCGGCTCCCACTTTGCGATAAGATCTGTAATGAGTAGCGCGTGAGTTCCCTATAGCCGACGAGTTCAAGTAATATGACATAAGGCCAGACTAACTTTAAACGACATCATGCCGAGTCCCTATCTGTCAAATATAAAACATTGACTGACGTGTCACTACTATATGAACATCTTATCACAAAATGTTGAGTCATCAATGTGCAAATTCATTTGTCGATTGTCGAATTCATTATGAGCTTCTATTTATAGACTAAAGAGTTCAAGACTTAGTGAATTTATTACTCAACATTTCATAACTCAGATAAAATATTGAGCTTGCTAGCCTAAGCAAATCCATGGAATCATTTATGTTTAAATCAATTTACTTGATCAAAACCTTCCTAGTTCTTATTCATCGAGTTCATGCTTGTCGAGTCATTTCAATATGTTTCATTAATTAATCTGAGTTCTTTATCTATTCAAATAACTTTATTACAAGTTATTTTACATTTTTTACTTATGACAAGTATTAAAATGCTCTCAAAGGGCCAGTTATTTAGTCCATTGTCCATTTATATCCAAGTTCAAGACTTAGAACACTTTCTTGGTTATCTGGTGAGTACTACTACAAGCACAAGCCACACCTATCGTCCATACCAAAGAGTTGAGCTCAATACATGGAGAAATTTTATAAGAGAATAATGAATACACAAGCAAACATAGAAAAAGATAAGCAAGAAAAAATTCATTTCATTTCATAATTCAAAATATTATATATAAATCTTTCCTTTCAGGCAAAAAAAAAAAAAAGAGATTATAAAGCAAGGCGACTTTAATTTCTAGTTGTACCATGCCATTCTTTCCTCAATGTCCAAGGGCGTGTAAAAGAAGACGGTTGGGTCGTTAAAGTTTGGGTTGGGCTCGCCCACTGAGATGAGTTTGCTCAAGTAATACTCAATCCCTTTCTTATACTTAAGGCTGAGGATCTTCTAGTACTTAGCAGACTTGAGGAAGGCGGCGTACTTGTGTTCAATCAACTTGACTTCAATCGACAACTTGGCGACCTCTGCTTTTGCATGGTCCTTTGTCTGCTGCATGGCCTCCCTCAAGGTTGCATCCTTCTCTAGCTCCACTCAAAGGGCTTCCTCCTTTGCGAACTTCACCCTCAACTCGTTGTTCTTATCCTTGATGGCATTGCAAGCCATGCTTTCCTCCACTAAGTATCATTGCACCATGGTGTAGGCCTTCTTTAAAGACTCACCCTTGTTGTAGCTGGCAAATAGTTGTAAGTTAGAGCAAAGATAGTTTACTAAGTATTCCCCAACAAGTTCATTACTATGAAGCCAAGCTCCATCTCTAAGTAAGCTTGATGGTGGCCTGTAGCGCCCTTAAGAAGACTACTCACATATGGTTGTAGCTCCTTCTAGGCTAGTGGATCAAATTGACCTTGCCTCAAAAGAAGACGCCTGCTCAGAACATAACGGCTCTGGGGAGAGGCTTGACATCTCCTCCTCGGCCTAAGGGGTGTCCTGTTAACCCTTATCGAGCATTTCTGCAAGCAGTTGTGTTTGATTCGCCTCCTTTGCTCACCGCTGGGTGACCTCATGAAGATGCCCTTACTCGTCACGAGAGCAGGCGCCTTGGTCGTTTTCTTCACCATCGGGTCACTAGTGACCCCCTTCTCCTTGGCAATCCATGTGGTTTGGCACTTGTTGTAGGCCTCTTTGCCATGGGCTCCTTGGGGTGAGCGAGGGCCCTTGCCTCCTTCCTTGCTTTCTTTAGAAGTACCTACTATGCATCCTTAGGACTCGCTGATAGTCTTGTCTTGTCGCCTTCTACTTGTCCTTTCATTCCTTGCCTGAGGGAGAGCCTTCACCGAAGCACTCCAATACTTTGGGGTTGTTGGAAAAGGAGCAGCTCGACATACCCTCTACAAGTAAAGGACACTCATGTTAGAGCAAGTGGAATGCTAAACAATTTTTTTGCAAAAATCGAAATGAGTTCAGAATTCTTACCATAGAAGATGATGTGGATGTGCCTATAAGACAAGTGATGGCTCACTTCGAGCGACTTCTCTAACAAGAAGTTTACCACCTTGGCCTCCTCATTCTGCTTGAGTACCACCGCCTTAGTCTTAGGGAAAGGGATATGAGCAGTCAGCAAGAACCACTCAACCTAACTATAGATGAATAAAAACTTGGCTATCCTATTCCTAACATTATTTTCTAGCCCACTAGTTCTCATTAAGGGGCTGTTAGTTTGCCTAAAAATCAAACTTGGAGTAAAACGAAACACGTGCTTTCATAAATTGCGACAGTTAGCAGGAAGCAAAGTAACGACGCAGTGGCAAAGTAAAGCATTCCAAATTTCCTCCGCAGTGCATTCTCGTTGCATTTGAAACCTGCTCAAATCAATCGGGTTCCAAATGCAGCGCGTGGAAACAATGAAATCCAACTTCCCGCAGGCGCTCCAAAAAACATGAGAGCATCTCGACGACAACACAATGGTGACACCCTTACTCCATCACCAACTTCCATTTTAGTCTCTCTCTTTCGCTTGACCTCCATTATCAAAAATTCCGCAGCAACTGCATCATCAAAATTGTAGCTTTTCTCTATTTTTCCTTCAAGGACATTACGTTTCTTCTCCCCATTCTCCGCCATGGTCTCCCTCGCTGATCATTTTCCTTCCCTTGTCTACCCTCGAGCCTGCCGCGATCACCTATGTCGACGATGTTGTTAAGAAAGGCTGACTTTTCTAAGCTTCGTCTTCTTCTGATCTTCGTCTATTCCTGAGATCCGTCTAGTTTTTTTCCTCCTCGTCGCCATTTCTTCGTTCCTGCTTCCGCTTCGGATGCTTCACGTTAAGCAGAGCTTTGATAGAGTCGCTAAAGAAAGCTACTTGATGAAGATAACGATCTTTCTCCTATTTCGCGCACTTCTTCGATCAAATTCCTTAAATCAGCCAAACCATAGGATTTAAGATATCCGAAATTTTAAGGAAAAAGGGGAAGAACGCCGTGAAGTGAAGCTTAGACTTAACAAAGAAGAAAAGCTGGTTCTCATCTTATACAGCCATAGACAATCTCTCTAAGCCTAGTTTAACAGATTCACAAAAGTTGTTTTGAAGCTAGACTATATACAGAGTCAAGTTGATCATACTTCGTTTGTCAAGAAATCTCATACTAGGGAAATTGCTATATTGATGGTCTATGTTAATGATATTATTCTATCTAGGAATAATATAGAGAAATTACAGAATTTGAAAGAAGTATTTTACAGAAGAATTTAAAGTTAAAGATCTTGAAAGTCTTAAATATTTTCTTAGAATGAAAGTGGCTAAATTAAGAAAGTGCATTTTTGCTTCTCATAAGAAATATATTCTAAATCTTCTTAAGGAGATTGATATGCTTAGATGCAGGCCCGTTGATACTTCTATGGATAGTAAAAAAAAACTTGGCATAGAGAAAGAAAGTACATCTGTAGATAGTGGGAGATACTAGAGATTTGTTGGACATTTGATCTATCTTTCACACACAACCAAATATTGGTTTTGTAGTGAGTGTTGTAAGTCAATTCATGTATAGTCCTATAGAAAAACACATTAAAACAGTCTACAAGATTCTTACATACTTAAAGATGACACCAATATAAAGACAAAAAATCATGAAATTGAAGTATATTTAAATGCAGATTGGGGGGAAGCATCATTGAATGACGTTCAACTTCTAGGTACTGTTCTTTTATCTGAGGAAATCGTGTTACCTGAAGGAGTAAGAAATAATCAATTGTAGCTAGAAGTAGAGAGAAGCCGAGTATAGAGCATTGGCACAAGAATTTATGAAGGTATTTAGATAAAAAGGGTTCATGGTGACAAAAAGGGTTCATAGTGAACTGGAACAAATAAGTTCATCTCC
>JAJBZI010011857.1:0-15387 GCA_021234465.1 Dendrobium hybrid cultivar
CATGAAAAAAAAAAGGAATGTTGTGATTTATTTAGTTAAATAAATCTCAAAGCAATGATATTTGCTTTAACATTATTACAATTTTAAATAATCACTCAAAATTTATATTACAATAATTTCACAAAAAAAAAATCTAACAATTTTGCAACTCAATTACCCAAACGTTTTCATTAAAAAGTGTCAATCCTCCAATAACATCAGCTTTAATATGATAATATATATGCCAATATATTCACATAATCCAAAAGTTCAAAGTTTCAACTGTGTTAATTCAAACTCCAATAAAACAAACAAACAAACAAACAAACAATTTCCACAAGCAAAATAACGTGCAACTAAGAAAAGTTTCACGAAAAAAAACAAAAACAAAAACAAAAAAGCCAAAGGAATTCTAAGATTAAACGCAAAAAACATAGCAGAATTCGAAACAGTAATAATTATTAATTAAACAGTGATTAACGCCTGCCTGAAATGCTAAAGGAACTAACCTTCATAGGAGTAGCCACAACCAGTGGAGCGTCTGGCGAGTCAGTTCCAGCAAACTTCTCGTGCATAAAACGGCTATCAACAATGGATTCATCCTTGGGAACAATACGGTAGCAGTAGCAGCTCTTTAGGCCTTCCTGGTCGCGGTAGCATTCATGGTTGCTTTTCTTCACCTGGAGGAAGTTCCAGATTACGCTGAATTTGCCAACGGTTGCAACAAGATGCCTCTCCTGCTTGCCATTCTCAGTCACCTGGACATGGGTCATGGAAAGCATTTCTCAATGTAACGCTGCTATAAATAAATAAATAAATAACAATAGTAATGATAATGTTTGGCAGCATATAAGCCGCTAGGTATTGCATGGAGGATAAACTAATCACAGGTATTATTAATTCATGCATTTAGATTTTCATTGATTGTTTTAAGATACAGTTAAGAGTGTACCCTTCTTAGCTTTTTTTTTTTTGGAATATTAAGGCCGAAGTCGAGATGCACACACACAACACACACATAGGACTTGAACCCATGACCTCTTAGTTAGAGAGAAAGCTCCCAACCAACAGACCGATGAGAGTTGCATGCACCCACTTAGAGCTTTGAGTTATAATTCTCAACAAAAATTTTCAAACTGCTTAGTTATTTTATATTATATTTATTAAATGGATAAATTTTTTCTCATCTTAAAATTGCCAAGTGATAGGAAATAAATATTTCAACAAAAAACTATATAAAAGCAAATAATATTAAGGCTTCTCTCTCTCTCTCTCTATCTATCTATATATATATATATATATATATATGAATGGTTGAGAATCTCAATTGGTGAAAAGTCCTGTTCTAAATAATGAATGTATAGATTAAATGGCTATTGCACGGGTGAACAGAAAGAACTGATTGAATTGGCCGACATGGAGAAACATAACTTTTACAATGAAAGAATCACAAGTAACTCATATCACAGTCTCAATGGAAGAATCAAAAATCAACATCAGTCTCATCTACTCATTCCCGGGACCAAAACATCCAAGCCGGGAGACCGAAGACAAAGCTGGTGAGTTGTTTTAGAGTACGGTCACTGTTTGGCATAGCCCCAAACTCTGTCCAAGCTGGAATCGAAACCTCAAATAAATTGTAAAGAACCTAAGATCAATTGTTAGTCCCTATTATCTTGTATCATAAAACCTTATGGAGAGTATCTGAACTTACAGGGCACAAAACTACAATTACTGTTGTGCCATAAGAAATTAACTTTGGTAAAACAGAGACAAGATAGCTTTCAAATCACGATTCAACCCTTCAGATAAGAATGAGGAGATTGAAAGAATAGTTTCTGCTACCGTATTAAATAAACTAAGGGATTCTAAGTATAGTAATTCATACAATGGCCATTAAGGTTAGGCAACAAGCTTCGGAAAGTTACAGATCGATTCCTACCACTGTTAACCTTCAAAAGTATCAGACTGTCCCATGGATTGGAATCTTTGCGCATCTGATTAGAAGGTTTTTTCTACTCAATTTCTGGGATTCTTGTTAAGAATAACTCCACTTTCTTGATCATTAAGGAAGGGAAGACATAAAAAGCAAAAGAATGCACTTATAATCAGGTTTGCTGTGCTAAATCCTAACATCCAATTCACTAGGTGATTCTTTCAGATAAACTCCGTTCAATTTTAAGCTGCGAAATAATCCATGTCATTTTTAACCTAACAATATCCATTTTTTACTGTGAGATTGTCAGCATTGCAGATCGCATCTCATAGCCACTCAATTTTCCTTCAATCCCTCCAGTATAGTGATGGCTCTCTTTTATTTTCCTGAAATCATAAAACATAACTTGCATAATCTTAGAAGGACAAAAGTCATTCTAAAGTAAAATTTGAGATCCAACTGAAGCACCCCTCAAAATGGCAATTTGAATCAAACCAAGAAAGTGATGTTTTATATGGATACATATTAAAGTTGCTGTCCAGTTCAGTTAATGACTTGTATGACTGAATCTTTAAAAAAGTGGTCCAGGATAAAGGATCACATACCAATACGACACTGTATATCCAGTGGATCAGCTGCAATTCGAGCAAAGACCATACTTGTCAAGGGAACCGAAGAGACATAGCAGAAATCATAAAAATTATGAATAACTCATCAATATAAGAGAAAAAGGATATCCTTTAAAAAACAGAATGGCACACAAGTAAAACTTCAGGTTGTTTAACTTTATTATACATAAAAGTTAAAATCAAAATAAACTATACAACATCAAGCCTTTATCCCACTACGTGGGTCGACTACAGGAATCATTTTCCTCCCTTGTATCCTATTAATAGTCAAAATGCAAGTCAAAATGCAAAAAAAAAGATTAACAAATACATAACACCATCAAGCTTGTAGAAATACATAACACCAAGAAAAAATGCAATACATTGAAGCTTAGAATTCCATAAAGGAAGATGGTCAAAAATATAAGTAATATACTTTTTTTATTTATTTAATTAAGTAAAATTTTGATTATTAATCCCATATTCAAATTGTAAAATTAGAATCATCATCAACCAAACTAGCTTCTCTTAACGTCATCACTATCTCTCACATAATTTCTTTTTAATTATGCTCCTCAACACAACCACTATACTCATCCTCATAACATCTCCTAAATATGGCAAAATAGTGTGCTGTTTGCTATAGAACATTTAAAGCACAAATAGTGCATGCCACTTTAACCTCTGCACATTACCAAAATAATGGCATATAAGGCATATGTTGCTACATTATGAGCTATAGTGAGAGCTATTTTATGCTATTGATTAGCATGGACACAAAGTTTATAATATACTATAACTATTTGTAATAATTTGAAAAAACATATGCTAATGAGATATTATATTGTAAATATTAGAGTAAAATATACAATGTAACTTCTCATCCAAGTTTTATACACTAATAATTGAAAGATGGACTATCATTTTTACTAGTAAAAAAAAATTATATTGTAGGGGTAAATTGCTGACTTAAGGAATAAGATTTCTCCAATTAAAGATCATCTTGGTGTCGTGTGTCTAGAAGGGCATGCCTAGAGTCCTCATTAATTATATCCATAGTGATCTAAAGGCCTTAGAATCGAGTGATAGAAGCAACATCTCTAAAATGAAAGAGATATTGAAAGTGCACATCAAATCCTCCCCAAATGCTTCATGCACTACTGATACATAGTCCTCTACAACCCTAGTAATTACAAACATATGAACCCAAATTAAGTAAAGCTTTTTCAACTTGAGTAGCCACATAAATTAAATGAGTTTCTAGATGCTCTTAACCATTATAAATGGCCTAAGTGGAAATTACTATAGCATTATCACCATTTACGATCTTAATTCAAATATTATGAGTCAAATTCATCTTCAAGGCCCCTCTTTGCTAATATGCTATTGCGAGAGCCTCAATTTAAGTTCCATCAACATTCCCAGGGTTCCCTTTAGAAAATATTTATGGAGAAATCCATCATGAATCTCCTTAATATCTTCTTAATATGCATCACCTTCACCTTTCCTCTTCAAATACCTCCCTAATGATAATGACCCCAACGATTGACACTCTCATCCATCTAGCATTCTGAAGATGGATTTGGAAGATGCAATGATGCCCTCCAAATATAGAAAGGCAGTGGAAATTAACCGTAGAGGCTTCGGATCTATAAATCAAACTCTCAAAAGGAAGATTGAAGATGAACAAGTACCCAACATCTTCACATCTTCATACTTTGTGCGCTAGAAAACCTGAGTGGATCTAAATGATTAACCATGGTCGGGATAATTTAAGTCTAGAGTAAGTAGAGTCATCTTAAAACAAGGACACTCTTCAACATGTATAGGCCAAATTTGCAAGAGTAATGACTTGGTGTAGCTTGCATGGATTGTATGGAAGTACAAAAAGTAACATTAAAGGGCCTACACAAGAGGCTAATAACAATTATCAAGCAAACATATCCCACTCCTCCCCACCTTTCCTCTCTCTTCTTATACATGGTCAATGTTGGGATATGAGACAACAATAAGAAGTTAATTTATTAGCTCGACTTCAACCATTTTCCACTTATCTTGCATGTACTTAGGAGTAAGGATTTCAATAAATTATGAATATTCTATAAATAAACTCTTCATTATAATCATTTTTCATGCATTTAAAACAATAAAACTCTAATTTAGTCCCACACACTCTCACCAACCTGCATTGACACTCACAATCCGCTCTTACTTAGTTAAGAAATTTCTCTCTCTCTCTCTCTACCCCTCTTCTCTCTCCATCTACTCAAGAAAATCTAGAGTCCATCAAAAGCAAAGCAAAAAGAATCCATTCAATAAATAAAAAGGATAAACAAGAATCCATCTCCACTTGCAAGTATAATCACTAGTTCTATCTTCCTAGTTTTCACCGATCATAAATCCTTTATTTGCATTTCATCGAATCACTCTCCCCCTATTTCCATAAATTTGATAGACCTCGTCAAAGACGCCAAATTCCATAGCTTAGTTTTTTTAAGGTGTGGGAAGCCCACACCCACATCTACACAAGCGTAACTTTTACATTTGACATTAAGCTCAACAAAAATATTTATATTTGCAAAAGTGATAGTAACCGAAGAAAACTCATAGTTCAACAAAAAAAACGGACTTCTCCCAAACAAATAAGAGAATTAGAATTTGGTCTCCATACTTGAATTAAGAGAGAAGAGCAAGGAGAAACTACCTTGAATTTAAACATTTTTTAGTTTTCATGTTTGTAATTAAGAGTTAGGAATAAAAAATAAAAACTATTATCATATAAATAGATCCTCCATCGTAGTTATTTTTCATGCACTTTAAGTAATAAAGCAAGAATTTCCTCCTGCACTGACCTTAAGTTGGAGAGCAAGATAGTGGTTGGGAGAGAGAGAGAGAGAGAGAGAGAGAGAGTGGGTGATGAGTGCTTTATCGATTCAAGTGCATGAAGAAAAAATTCAAGACAGTCAATTATATGATAACAATTAATTTAAATACTACTTCTAATAACAAAAGAAAACAAAAACCAAGCTAGTATCTCCTATCACTGGTTACTCTCTCTTAACCCTTATCACATCGAATATGTAGACAAAAAGAGAGAAAAGGTGATGAATGCTTGCTGAATTTATTATTGGTATCGATTTGTATGACGCTTTAGTGTAGCTTGGCAAGCTCCCATGACAGCTAAACCTAGCTATTCTCATTGCAAGCTTAATTTATGTTAGTTAAAATATATTAGACAATCGATGAATTAGTTGAACCACTCTCCTTGCAAGAGAAAGGGTTATGAGGGGCAAGATATGCTTGCTAAATTTATTATTGATATCAATTTGTGAGATCCTTTAGTGTAGCTTGGCAAGCTCCCATGATAGCTAAACCTATCTATTCTCCTTGCAAGCTTAATTTTTGTTAGTTAAAGATAGCAAACAATCGATGAATTAACTGAACCACTCTCCTCGTGAAAGAAAAATGTGACGAGGGGCAAGATATGTTTGCTAAGTTTATTAGTGGTACCAAGTTGTGTGACCCTTTAGTGTAGCTTGGCAAGCTCCCACGACAGCTAAACCTAGCTATTCTCCTTGCAAACTTAATTTATGTTAGTTCAAATATAGCAGACAATCAATGAATTAGCTGAACCACTCAAATTTATGCCAAAAATGCCTCAAAGCACTATGATATAAAAATAAAACTATTTTTTATTATGAATGGATGCAGGCATAACGTTATAGAGATAAAAAGAAAACCACAAAAGATTTCCAATAACCTTTATTCACAATCTTATTATTGATGACATTAAAGTTGCATACTCGCAAGCAATGGAGTCCATAATTTAAGTAATGCACAACGAAGGATATGTTAATCTCATGTTTTTAACTTCAAAGATAAAGAAATACTTTAATTAGAAAATAAAACCAGCAAAACACCTTTCGCAACTCATCTTTCCAATAATGACTGTAGCACATAACATTCTCTTTTGCTATCAAGCATAGGTTCAAGCATTTCTCTATGATCACCTTATTCCATATTTTTTTAAACATATAATACAACTTGGAACCCTAAATGATAATCTCAAACTTTGTACCTTTCAAGTTTTTTGTATCAGGAAACTGTCAAACAAATTTAAAAGGATCTAAAAATAAAACTTATTTTATGATGATTTCAAGTGGATTACTAGTCCAATGTAAAGTTTTGACACCTCATCTTTTTCTAAGAAACATTGGGCCCATTTGAGACAATTGTAGCTTTTTATCAAGATGATTGTAAAGTTGTTGTTGAAAAAGTAATTTTTTTAAAAAACTATTATGGGTATTATAAATATTATACTTCTTAAAAAAATATTGAACAATGACTTTCTTATAACCACCACATTCTAGAATATATTGTTCTCCAAAGCAATTTCCCTTCACAAAAAAATATCTGAAAAACAACAAAAAATTAATTGACAAATCGATAATTAATAACTAGTTGAAAATCAAAGCAAGGAAAAAGCTGCACTAACAAATCCTTTTAAGCCTGCTAAACTTATTTTAATTCCTATTACTAGCTTCTCAAAAATTGCAATAACATGGCGATGGATGACCGTCCTTAATCATCAATTCAGAGACCTGCTGAAATATATATTGCAAACTTCAGATTTAAAGAAAAAAATCATGAATAAGCATAACGTTGGTGGGCTAGGAAAACTCACCAAGAGAACAAATTAGAATGAATTGATTGTAGCCAACTCATAATTTTTGGGAGAACTTTCTTAGATAGGGGGATTTAATAACGATTACTCTGATAGCTAAAGTGAAGAAGGAATAAATCATAGCTGAAGATCTGGCTTTTATGAGGATAAATGCAGTAATATGCCAACTCCAAAAGACCAAAGATAAGAGACACTTAACAGTGTCAACATAGAGACAAACAAGAGCTAAAGTATGGGTCTAAAAGTTGGTGCACACACCACATAACATGAGATTGAATTAATTGTATGATTCAAGCAAAGGAACGAATAAAAGAGCTTGAGGGTTCTCTATCTATGCTACAAGCCCAGCCAAAATATGTACAAGCTACCACAGTGACATCCAATCTTGCTTTTCTCCCTCATCCTCCTCCAAAGTTGGCCTTAAAACCATTTAAGAAGCTCCTCAAGTATAATGATAAGTTCTAATGATGGGAAGTGTAAGGGTGCAATAAGTGTACCTATCCATCTAAGATGAAATGCTTTATTTTGCCAGAGGTTATAGATAGTGCATCTATGATGATGACGCTATAAAAAATTATGATTACACAAATAATTTGTAGTCTGACTCATAGTAATTACTATATGATCCTTATAGCCAACTTCGTTAACTTCACAAGACTGATTTTCTACAACTCAAATATGCAAAGATGAAATCCTAATATATTTTATGAGAATCACTATTTTTATACTTAACCGAGTAACTATAAAAACGGTATAATACAAATTTGGATGTAATGATTGTCCCAAATATTAATAATATCTCCTCCAACGAGTGCTTGTATTTGAGCACACGAATAAATATACGTATCAAGCTCCCTACATTTTAAAATCTTGATTCCCAATCATACGTCTTTGAATCCAACAAAAAAGCTAATCATATCATTTCTATGTCTAAGATGACCTAATCATTTTATTAAACGTAAACATTCTGCCTTCTTAAATAATGATTATTTTATTCTCTTTAAAAGAAGTTCAACATTTGATTTTATCAAAAGACAACCAAATTCCTTGAACTTGTAACCTTTTGTGTGACAATAGAACCTTTTCCAATTAAGGTAGAGGTGTTTGGCATAGGAATTGGAGGCATTCAAGAATAGAAATCTACTTACAGTCAATGAATACATATGATAACGAACATTGGAATAATGATGAAAAAAAAAGAAAGAGAATATTAAAGAAAAATGAGATATGGAGATGCATGAAAGTCTAAAAATCACATGATTACGATGAATAGAGTTAATGTCCAGGGTGAATTTTCCAAGTCAAAGAACCAAGTTCTCCAAAAAAATAGATGGACGCTTCAAATTTGGAGACAACAACACTCCCAAGATGATCAGTTGAAAATTACATAAAATTCCTAATGTTTTTGAGCTGACAATAAAGATAGAATGGATTTAAATACCAAGTAATTCCATGATTTACATAGAACTAAAAACTCAGAATAAAAGAAGCAACTGGGTTTGATTGGGCCAACATCAAGAAAAACCAATCCAAAATCTCTAAAATTTCAATGAAATGTAGAACACTAGCCCATATTCAAAATAATCAACACAAAGGCAAAGATTGTGGGTAAGAAAAAATAATAAAAAAATTCATTCACTTAAAAAGGAGACGTAAGACAAAGTGAAGTAGGACTTTGTACTACAAGTTTTTTTTTTGGCAAATTTCTTTAATAAGGTTATAGCATAAGAGCTATTGAAGTGGTACTCACAAAAAAATTTGCATTGGATTTCCCTTAAGCCAACTAGGAGTGCCAATTCAAGTTGACGGGTTGATTTTAGGTCCAAGTCGAAGTTCACAACTCAAATTTGTTTGACCTAAACTCTCTCGATTTGAACCTGATTAATCTAACAACTTTATTATAGATAATGCGATTTTATGAATCAGCACAACTTGCCTACTTAGCTCAAATATGGCCTTCTTAACGATATATATGTCAATTTTAACAATATGTTTCTAACTTTTAAAACCGAAATTCAAATAGTAATTAGGTCAATTTCAAGTTAATTTCGGTTTATTAAGGTCAATCCAATTTCTAGTCTACAAACCCAACCTGAATAATAACCCAAGTTAACTTCAACCCAAAATTTTCTAGTTAAATTCTTGTTGAGTAGTCATGTCAGATTATTTATTAATACCCCTAAAACCCTAAAACCAGCAAAATTATCTTATTTTGAAATTATACAAGGACAAAAATTCTTAAGACTAAAATCATTAATAGTTTGGCCACAATTAAAAATATTTTGAAATGCAATGGCTCATTAAGGAACAAGGGAAAGTCACTGCAAGCCCAAACTAAGCTATTTGATTAAAAATATAACTTTCTTGGAAAGAAGGATAAACAATAATCCCAATCAAACTTTGATTTTGATTTAGCTAATAATCCATCAACAAACCCTTACACCACTCACACTTTATCAATTTTCACTTTATTCTCATTGGTCAACATGCTAAAGAGCAAGGATATGCCATGGTACAGTTGAAGCTTGCCTTTTAGCTTGAATTAAAAATATGTCAACTTGCTTAAAAGTAAGAATGAACAAGTATGCTACTCGGACTTTGCCATTTGGCTTGGTTCTCAAAAGCTAACTACTCGAGAATGAAGATGAATCATAGTGTCACTTGGGCTTTTCCAATTGGCTTGACTAAAAAATCGCCACTTTGAAGCAAGCATGTACCATTATGCCACTTGGCTAGTGCCATTTTTTGCTTGGTTTTCATTGTAAAGCCCTTTTGAGAATTAGAATGAATCATGGTATTGTTTGAGGTTTCCCTTTTTCTTTGAGCCAAAAGTTTAATGCCTTGCTTGAAAACAAGAATGACCCATTTCTTCATAGGATTTGTCCCATTTCATCATTGTTCTCACTAACTGACTCTGGAGCAAGGATGAGCTAAAGTGTCGTTCAAGCATTTTTTTTGGCTTGACTCAAAAAAATTAGCTAACTAGCTCAAAAGTAAGAACGAACCATTATACAACTCGAGCTTTGACATTTCAACTCTATATTCTCACCGATCATTCAAAAGCAAGAACAAATCATATTGTAGCTCGAGCTTTACTTTTTAGCTTGAATCAAAATTTATCGGCATGCTTAAATACAGTAATGACAACTATAAAGTCTATACTACTTAGGTTTTATCATTATAGCTTGGTTATCACCGTTAGACTCACTTTGGAATGGGATAAAACATTGTGATACTTTGGTTGGATTTTGTCATGATTCATATTTTGTTTGTTTGCTTGGAAGCAAGGATACACCATTTTGCTACCAAGATGTTTCCATTTTAGCTTGGTTCTTGTTGTCCATGTCACTCAGAAGTGAGGATGAGTCATGGCACTACTCAAATTTTAGTATTTTGAATGACTGCAAATCATTCAACATACTCAAAAGCGCATATTAATGGTTATGCACTCGACTTATAAATTAAATTGACGCCTATGAGAAATTTACTGTATCTCAACTTACTGAGTTTTGCCCAAGTTCAAATAGCTTTCCTTCTATATCCATATATCTATTTTAATTGCTAGTTAATAGAGAAGTAGGCTAAAGACATTAATATTTTCTTCTTTTATATAACCATAATATACATATAAATAAAAAAGTAAACTAAAAAGATTTAAATTACAAAATAAGATAAAAAATTATTCAATGAAAGTCTATGTAAAGAAAAAAAATGATGTTTGAAATTACTCAAGACAATCAAAATAGGTAAGGTGAATCAAAGTTTGCTAAAGGACCAAGGAAAATAACCATCATCTGCCTCTAGAATTATAGGATATAATATTGAAACTCTTTGAGGATAGACAAATAAGTTTCATCCACTCTCCTCTTCATTCAACTCTCAACCTTCAACCCTCAAAACCCTCACCATATAGGAAACTTCTTTTGTTATCTCATGGAGAAGGCATGCATGGACATGACATCAACCAAAGTGGTTGTCATATTAGCATAGGTTCATTGCAAGCTAAATCATGCCATAATATATATGACATGTGCTAAACAGTCACCTTAATAAAAAGGCATGACTTATGGCCTCCACAACTAAAGAAGTTAAAAGCTTGGAAGCACTCATGCTAGTATCTATCTATCAGTGACCACATTATAGTGCTTGCTCTCTAGTTGGGTAACTCCAAAGTAAGCACATGAGTATAGCCTCTCTTAATTGTGCAGAATTAGTTCAAAAAGATTATCGCCACCACCTATTTACTCGATGAAAGGTGGTTTGAATAATAGGGTGTGGGTGCTTCACAGGGTAAAGTTCCTCCACCTCTTCAAAATGCAACAACCTCCTTTAAGTTAACCACTAAAAAAAATTAAGTCCCTTCTCCTACATATATTATTGAAATCAACACACTCCACTCCAACCCACCCGACACACATCATTAAAAACATGTTTCTACTCAGAATTTACCTTACAAACACATGCCTAACTCTCACAAACCAAAGCCCCACAAACTTTTAAATGAGTCCCTAAAACAACATTTTTCCTCTATAAAAGTTGTAAAATAACACCCTTAAAACATGTTTTATCTATTTCAATCAATCCCTAACCTGATTTCATCATCGAATTAAACAAGTAACAGTGGGATAATTTTACAAAGCCCTGGCAATACTTGAGCAACTAGAGGTTAAATTGCAAGAGATTGATCATAAATATGAATGTACATGCAATATGCCTCTTAAAACAATCAATGGAAAAAACCATGCATGAAGAATTGAAGAAACTATGAGAACTTTTGAGTTTATTGCAATAATTAACCCATCAATTTCTAGGTAAATGGATACACATTCTAAATATATATATGCACCAACCACAAAAGAGCATTGTCTTTCAATTACTCGAGTGCCTCTATAACTCACCCTACAACTCACCAAACAATAGATAACTTTAAGAACTTAGTAAATACCTTTTACATTCAATTGCAAGAGAAGATGATCCACTTGAAGATGTTGAAAACTAAAATTCACTATGGATCTGGTGTCTGAGTCTAATGATAATAAGCTTGACAATTAATGGAAATTACTGAGCAAATTATTACTCCAATGTTAATTCTGGTTCATAAAGAAACATCCTAATTATATAGATGCCACTAAAATAGATAAATATTGAGTGAAATCTTACCATCACAATCACCATTACATCTTGCAATACTTTCCATGAACATTTAAGCCTCCAAGCTTACTTATATCTTAAAGAGCATATGATCATCTAAGTTATGGAATTTTGCAAGATATTCATGTTCTAATGCCAACTCTTCCACCATTATCTATGACATGTTTCAACAATTTGGTAATAAAAAAAAAATTCATGGCCCGGCTAAATTGATGCAAGAGTTAGGTGTGTAAACATGTTGAGTAAATTTTGACTTAAGCCTGATCTTGAAACCAATAATTGAGCTAGAGTTCAAGGGACAAGTTCAAATTGGCTCATGATCCGAACCATCTTCTAATGAAAGAGATAAATTGAAGATCAATTGAGGTACTTTGAAGTCAAAATCATGCAAAAATGAGAAACCAAATGAAACAAAGAGAACCAAGATTTTTAAATTAAGTAATTAACTTTGCAATTGAGCTAACTAAATTTAGGTATTTATAAACGTATCTTTTTTCGAAATGAGGTAGCTCACAAGTTGATGGTTTGAGCCAAGGATAACTCATGATTGTTATCAATCTTATTGAGCTCTGACATGAGTTGTTTTTTGAGCTATCTAATGACCAGAATTGACATGGTTATACCCCTACCAAGAGCAAGGTTATGCTTCCTTGATCTAATCAATTGAGTGAGCATTATAGTAATATGTTTACTTTATACTTATTTCTTAATTCTTATTTCATGTTTTAAAACACATAAGTTTGTATTTTTTTGGGGCTAATTTAGCATTTATAATAGTAGGCAAGTCTATATAAAAAGTTATTCATAGTTATGTATTATATATTATGATTAATGAATGAAATCCGCTCCTCTCTCTCTCTCTCCCCTCTTAATTTTCTTCTCTCCTCTCCAAATCTCTATTTGTCTTGAACCTTTCTCTCTCTTCCCAACATCTCTCTTCCCCTATCTCTCTCTCCAACAGCAAGATCAAGTAGAATCAAAGGTTATTCCATGCAACCACTCTATCATGTGATATTATCAACTTTCTCAAGTAGACAAAGACGTTTAGTTATGACACATACATAAAAAAATAAGGCCTTCTATCTATCCTACATGATGAAGTAGTTAGTATTCAAGATCATATGAAAACATAGTTACCCATGAGAACTGCCCCTTCTGAAACTTGTTTTTGCCAGCCAAATGTGAATCCAATGGAGTGAGCTTCAATAGTCTTGGGGATGCAATTCTGTTCCCCATTCTTCCGCTAAAACCAGTCTTCTCCTTCCCATCCTTGTCTTTAAAAATAGTGCATATAAGTATCAGATATGTGTCTGTAGTACCAAGAACCCACTTTCCATCAAATGTAACATCAACATGAGTGATAGGGGACCCAAGCCCAGGAAAAGCAGTCTTGGCCATTCTCATTGAAGTCTTTGAATACAACCGAATCTTGCCATCAAGAGAACCAACAACAATCGAACCATCACCAGTTGTTGCAAAGCATTGAAAATTAGTGCCCCTTGCAAACTGATGCCCTTGCGACCAGTGCAATACCGGTGATTCCATTGAGTTCGCTATATTTTGAACCAACCCTCTCCGATCTCTCATATCCCATTGGCAAAGCCTACTATCATCCAGCCCCAAGAAAGTTGATTCCGATGGATCCAGTTGTGAACCCTTGCTATCATTTGTGATGTCCCTCATGGTAATATCAGTTCCGTCCTTCTCAAACTTCCATTCTGTTACAACCTTTCCCGTTTCAATATCAAGCTGGTCAACTCCACTAGCATGGGGTTTTGCTGAATTCCCTTGATTCATCAACAGCATGTTGGTCTCGCCTCTCATCAGAAGTGCCTTCTTAGGAGTGGAATAGTTACTCCCATGGCCAGAAATTCTCACCGAAACCCCTTTCCCATGAACACCATGATTAAAGTTCCTTACTACCTGGATGCCAGAGTCACTAACAAGGAAACTGTTATCAAGAGCTCCAAGGGCAAGGCTCTGTATTCCTCCTTCATCAACTGCTTCTTCAAACTCATCAAGCAACGAATGGCTTTGCTTAGCCGGAGAGGCATGTACAGGGGGTTTGTCAAAGCTATCGACTGCATCTTCCCAAATGGAATCATCAGCTGAGTCCGGCTTTGCCCATGCCATGAAGTCCTTGCCAAAAACCTTAACTTTATTCTCCTCGTTGGCTTCAAAGCCATAGATGTTCTCAAAAAGACATTTCTGGTACTCACTCTGGAAAATGCCGTAAGCCTCTGCAGTGAAGAATTTTATAGCCCAAACTCCATCCGCGACGAAATCAACCCGTTTTTGGTCCGGGAATGTCTTCATTTGCATTCCAGGCCCAACCTTAACCCGCACCTTGGACCCAATCTTTAAAAACCAAGGAGAGGAAGAGCCATCCCGTTCGTCCTCCACGTCCTCAACATCGAAGTTCCCATCGTGCGAAGAGGTGTACGGGGAGGAGGAGGAAGGCTTGGCAAACGAATAGGTGACCAACTTCTCAGAAACAATCCACTTTGCAGACGGCAAGCTGCCGCCTATGTGGAGGTAGAGCTTGACTGCGTTCTTGAGATTAGGGTTTTTGGTTGGGGTGATCGATGACGGGGAATTCGAGTATTTGAGCTTAAGAGACTGCAGCTTCGAGTCCACATCGTCGATAGAAACGGCAGAGCCTGGCTTCAGAATTCCGGCTGGGCTACGCCCGGCGGGGGTGGCGATTGACGCCGGAGACTCTTCTTCTTCCGTCTCCGACTGGTCTTCTTCTGCCTCGGTGTCGGAATCGGAGAGTTCCAAACCCTCGCGACTGTGGGAACCGCCCATTCCTGCAAAGAGAGAGACGTCGGGAGGGAGAGCGTAGGTTTTGCCGAGACTGAAGAAGCGCGCGGTGAAAACAGCGTTGGATTCAAGCCGATGAGTTTTTTTTTTTTTAATTTTTTTTAAATACGCGGAGGTAACACGGCAAAGTAAACATTCTCACGCCTTATTATTATTATTATTATTTATTAAATAATGGACGATAAATCATTTAAAAAAAAAAAAAA
>JAJBZI010011858.1:0-10230 GCA_021234465.1 Dendrobium hybrid cultivar
CTAGCGGTGATTGTGATGCATAAGATGATGGGGTTGCTGATGATGGGGCAAGAGGAGGGGTGTGTTCGGGTGGTGCAAGCTGCCATTCACATTGGCGAGGCAGTAGAACATGAGGTAAGTGATTGTGTTCTCTGGAGCGAAGATTACTTTAAGTTGTGGCTGCAATTGAAGTAATAGAATACAACAGAAGGGGTTTGGTCGGGGTATGAGAGGGATGTGCAATTGGAATGAAATATTTTCATGGTGTTCCTTGTTGTTATGGAAATTTTCTTTAGTTATGAGATTGATGAAACCTTATCCAAGAGGTATTTTAAAATATGCAGATGCAATCATTGGAGAATATACAACATAGTTATAATGCATGCTTACCAACT
Source organism: Dendrobium hybrid cultivar (assembly GCA_021234465.1). Classification (NCBI taxonomy): domain Eukaryota; kingdom Viridiplantae; phylum Streptophyta; class Magnoliopsida; order Asparagales; family Orchidaceae; genus Dendrobium; species Dendrobium hybrid cultivar. The sequence continues at coordinate 375 of JAJBZI010011858.1, forward strand.
AAAATATTAGGTTAAAAATCTAGTACATGCTATGTACCATAATTTATTTCTTATTCCTTTTATAGCTTGTATTATACCATTATTTTCCTCCTATTATTCATGTTATGAGCCCTAGCCATTGGCTCCCATCCCATGCCCCTTTCCTCCATGCCCTACACCCCCTACTCCCCCGGTCTCTTCACTCCCTTAATCTTGTTATTTCTTAAAAGAATTTGCTTATTACTTCATGTAGTTGTTATTGATGTATGGTAATAACCAAAATCTTTGAGACATTATCAATGGCGAGATTCTATTGAAGGAGGGAAATATTAAAGAAATGCCTTAAAAGAGTTTTTTGGCAATATTTTCAAAGCGTTAAACACAATGCGATGTGTAAGTATTTCTTTTTGTTTCAATGCGCAAACTGCAAAGTGAAATAATGCTTTACAAACCAGAGCTTTTTGGACTTTATATCATATATACATATATTATGTGCATATACTAATCATTCAATTAGCCAAACTTCAGCCTCATTAGGTAACAATTTTCTACTAAAACAATGATATGATCAATAATATTAATTTTTAGTTATTTGAATCAAAGATATAATAACATAAGTGATGAAAGTGAAGTTAAAAAATAAGAATATTTATGTGATTTATTGACCAACTAGAGATTGAGGGATGGAGGCAACATGAAGTGAGTGAGAGTATGAATGAGAGACATCAAGAAGCATTTTTTGGGAAGAAGCTTGTGAACAAAAAACTACTAGCAGCAACAATAATAACCAGTGAGAAGTTTATATGAAAACTAATGTACTAAAGAGTGTGAAAAGAAGAACCACTAAGATTTAACTAGTTCCAATGGGAGAGAACTTAGAAGTAATGAACAATGACTCAATAAGCACTATAAACAATGAGGGAAAACAAATGTTTGTTCTTAGTTATTGTGGCATATGCTGAATCAAACCATTAAATTTAAACCATGATTTCATTTTGAGTCAGAGCCAAGCATAATAAGCTAATATGTGGTGCAGGAATGCGGTGCGAGATGCATACTTTGTTGGGAGCTTGTGTTTTAGAGGCAAGCTATGTGCACGACAAACACGTCGCTTCACTCCTCAAGCACACTTGTAATAATGCTTATTTTAGGAAATCAAATATCTTTTTTGTGGGAAAATTTGATGGGAATATGAAAGGATAAAAAATAAACATTTTTTCTAGAAAGTACTAGTAGAGATTACTTGAAAAAGAAGGTCAAAAAATAAATGAAACTCAATTCAAGGACTATATATGTTTTCCTCCTACAAATTAATAAGTACATCAAGGGAAATACAACCATGTTTTTTCCATATTTTTTGGTATTTTTATTGATTTTCCTTTTATTCTTTTCTATTTTTTCATTCTTCTATTTTTTATTTTTTAGATACATTAAAATATTTGGAGTATTTCTCAGCTTCTTAGGCACACATGCATGCGATATGTTTCTATGATAGATTTTAATCGTTTAATGGTCAATATGCTTTTTGAAGCTATCTTGATTTAAATAATCTTCTTGCCATCAACACAATATTTATTGAAATGCACACATGATTATACATTTTGGAGCATTGGCATGCTTTTCAAAGCGGTACACACTTTTTGATGCAACTTATTGTAAATTGAGCTTTACCTCGAGAACATGCTCATCATTGTAAAGTTATTCTAGTTCAAATTTTTGTGCTCTTTTTGGCAACTTCATGTTGATTGCAATGTGCATACAAATTTACATTCATGCGCATATAGTTGTATTTTGGCCACTTGCATGCTTTTTGATGCATATATGTACTATGTACACTCACTTTTTGACGCACATTTATATTTTTTGGCATAATTTGGGGTTTTGATTTGCATGTGCATGCATCGCAATGTGATGTTATCCTTCTTGTATTTTGCTAGAGTCTATACTTATGCGATTTTTGCATGGGAGAAAACCACACTCTAAAGAAGGGGTGACACATACATCAACTTTTCATAGATTTGAGTTCATAGTGTGTGAGGAGGAACAGTTCAACATCTACAAACACCTTCAAAGCCCCTAAAACATGAGTATTTGAATTTCACATTTATAACGAGTCAAAATAAAATCATCTCTTTATAAAACATATTTTTCATCTTCAAGCAACCTAGTGAGCCATAAGTAGCATCGAATGTTTCGTGAGTAATAGGGGAATAAATTTGTTCTCCTTTTGCATGTATTTATGAATTAAATAATGAAAACAAGCAGATAATAAAAAACATTAATTAATGAGAGTAAGGGAATTAAAAAAAAGGTGTTTTCATATGTTATTGATTGTAGAACAATGAAGTTCCAGGTGAATGGTTCTTGTTCTTATTATACTTATGCAAAGTTTTTATTTTTATTTTTTATTTTTTATTTTTCTAAAAATAACTTGGATGGATGTGATTAGTCAGGAAGATTTGTATGTGAAATAATATTATATAGAATAATGCTGCTTGCATGCATCTATTTGGCCCCTTATCAACACCTCTTATTTTATATTTCATTTAAACATATGCATGCGATATCTCTAAAGCCAAAAGCCCCCTCTTGGTTGTGCCGAAGTAAAATATGAAGGCATTAGACAATGCACATTATTATGATCACCACCTTTTTTGGCAGTCTTCTACAATGGAGTGCCATTATGCAACTTTGGTGATGTGATTTTTAGGAGGGTTATATAAGAAAACATAGGTCGTAGTTGACGTTATGTGAGTGCATCATCCTTTTAAAAGCTTATGTGAGCACTTGTGATCAGTTAAAGCTTGACCAAGCTCTCATCCTTAGCATTTTTATTATCGAATGCCAATCATCTTATTCTTCGTCATAATTTAATCTTTATGATCGACTCCCTTGTCAATTTTTGTCAATTTAGTGTCTCAACAGAAGAACCCCCTACTCTCACCCTCTTTGCCTTCTCTACTATATTTAATAGTTTGTTATGAACATCTATGGCACCTAAGATTTTGTGATGATGCTCAGTCTTTTTCATTCATCTGGTATCCTTTTAGAATTCAACTACTATTGCTGTTGCTAAACATAGGATTTGAAAGAATGGGTTGTCATAGGCTTTCAAGCTCCTCCCAAACACCATTGTGGGAAATGTTCTCACAGTTACTGCTGTGGATGTTGGCTTGCACTGTTCAGGGCCAATTATATACACACTTGTGGTATTCAATTCATTCTTTTTACATTTCACAGGTATACTGATTGGACATGGTAGATGGACTCAAATGTCCGACAGTTGTTTTTTCCTATGGATCTGTTGTTGATGAGTAATCCACTGAATTGCTGATTCCATGGTCATGCTCAGATTCCAAGAATATGTATCAAAACTCACAATTAATATGATTCATTTTTAATTTGATATAAAAAGTTCTTAGTCAACATTAAAGCAACACAAATAATGATGCTTTTTGTAAACCCTGATAGCTTTAATGGTTATGCATATATGGCTTTATGAAGTTTATTTAGTTGAATAATAACTCTGCAGTGCGTGCAACGCATGCATGATTTTCATTCTTTATTAGCTCTATTAACTTTGGAGGCTTGCTTCGTGTTTTTTTAGCTTCAAGTTTCAATTTTTTTGTCTCTCTACTGATAGGTTAGGATCCATGGCTATGTTGGGAAGACTAAGAAACATGGGAACGGAGTGTGCCAAGATATCATTTTTACTAAAGAGCAGCAGAAGCAACGGAAACTTGTGATGAAGTTGATCAAAATGAAAAGGCTGGTTGATGTTCAGAAGCTATTGAAGGAGGAGATTGATATGGAACCTTGGGGGCGAGATGCTCAAGCTAAGGTCTGTGTATCTCTTTTTAGCTTTAAAATATTAGACCATGATTTTGGTCTCTTGTTCTTTAGCTGAGACTTGCTATCTATGCAGCTGGGAACTCGTTTGATTGAACTATTGATAGATTCAGCATTTGTGCAGCCACCAATTAACCAATTAGGTGACAGTTCACCAGATATTCTGCCAGCTTTTAGGCACATATTAAAAACTGTATCAGTTGAAGATGGGTAAGAAAATATGTCCATTATCCTGATTCGATTCTGCTGAGATTACGGAAAATGTATTTATTCTTTAAATTTTGCTTTTTGAATAGAAAATTAAAGAACAAGTATGGAGTTATTGAATGCCATCCATTAGTTCACATGGGACTTGGTAGCACTGTAAGTTTTTCTCATCTTTGTATCTTTATAATTTTGACCAGTAATACTTTCTTTGTCAAGTCATAGCATTTATTTGAGTTTAATCATATATCTAAACATTTCCCTATATTGGATTAGTGTTTTGTATTTTAGGCAGGTTGTTTTTCTTCTTTTTTTTTTTTTGGTTCAATGAGCCTAGTCGTAATGTAGCTGGTTCAGCAACCAAAAGCATAAGTGGGACATCTGTGCAAAATTTCTATTTCTATGTTTGGTGGTTTCTTATGCTGTATTTTTGTAAGCTGAAAGTGTGACTTGTTTGTTGTCTTATTTATCTCTCTTTATTTAGGCCAGACTGATGGTGATTCCGTACCTACCAATGTTGATACCACCAAAAAAATGGAAAGGGTATGATTAAATACATATCTTTATAATCTACTTAATGCTATACATTTTCATTTTTAATGGTATACAGTATGATGTCTTTGAACACTGCAAGATTGCTTCAACTAAATAGTGCAATACATTGTCAAACTATGGAGGATTGTTTGCTCCCATATATTTGTCTAGCTATTTTCTGGATAGCCATGCAATTCTCATACGCGGTTTAATATTATTAAGCATGTTTTCTTAGTACTCAGTTTGCTTTCTGTTCGCTTTTTTATACTTTTAACTTTTTCTGATCAGATATAACAAGGGTGGACATTTATTCTTACCTTCCTATGTGATGCGTACCCATGGAGCCAAGGACCAACAAAATGCGATTAAGAGTGTTCCTAAAAGGCAGCTAAATAAAGTTTTTGAGGTCTGTATTCCTTCTTGCCTGAAACAAATACTTCTTTTATTGTTGTTAGTCAATTAGTCTTTGTTGTTTCTTGCTTCAGTTGGTTCATTTTTCACAATTATGAAGTCATTTCTAACATGGTTATTGGCCTTTTCATTTTACGTTATATAAGTGTGTTTATTGTTTTCATCCTTGATTAAATTAAAATATAGTTTTCACTGAGCTAACCTGTTGGACTTGATTCACTACTATTGTCATACTCACATTTTTCTATCCAATTAAATATTTGAATGGCTTGCTTATGCATGGATGACTGATGTGATTGTTTCCCTCACATTTCTTAGGTCCACCTGATTATGTCATTGTTTGGAATAGCAGATATTCATGGCAGAAAGTTTTCAGGAATTATGTTATAAATAAACAGATATTTATTAACGATGAAATTTTAAGATTAAACCATGTTATAAACTTTTATGAAGAGTATACTCATTGTTTTATAGGTTAGCATAATCGGTATTCATGATGGTTCCTGAATTCCATGGATATATATTTGGGGATATCTTCCTTACTTTTGGAAACAACAAAATCATTTCCAAGGCATCACAAATTCATCCCATTTCAGAAACCTTCTTTCTTCTTTGGCCGATAACCTTTTGCTGACTTTGGTAGTGCATCCGTGCAGCCTTGGTGTTTGCCCTATGTAGCTTTGATATAAAGAGCTCTTATGTAGTGATGTGGTTGATCTTGTACCCTCCCCAAAGAGGAGTAAGCACGCCTCAGTAGTGGATTTTAAGGTACACTGGAGTCATTTGAATCATGGCTTCCCAATTAGGTGTGTCACTCCTATTATAAGCAATAAATCAATAAAATTGTAAAATAATGGGTCGATTGGGTGGCTAGTTCATGAGACAGATTATTGAGTATTCTTGCTTTTAAATCTTTAGTTGCTTGTTTAGCAAAGGAGTTCGGTCTATGAGGTGCTCAATTGAGCTAAGCCCATAATGACTTAAAGTTTGGAGATGATGAAATTCCTTCTCATTTGCTTCTCTATTCTTCCTGAGTTATTATTATTATTATTATTATTATTGACTTTGGCTGCATCTCGATATGTCCTTCTCATGCTAGTGATGTTCTTTGTATTAATTGATTAACAATAACATCACTTTTACAGTCCTTTGGCTTTAAGACGACATGGGATTTTCACATTAAACAAGTTGATGGCTACTTGCTCATAAAGTTCTATGACTTGTTTCTTGATGTTGTCATTCTTTTTTTGGTATATTGTTTATATTTAATGGTTTACAGTTATCACAATATGTATGCTTGTTGGTTTTCTTGTAAGGTGTCAAATTGTGTTGTACTTGTTTAGCTATTCCTTTTCTTTTTAGCAAGATCAATTTTGCTTATGTTGCTTGATTAGATTTGACATCATCAATGTTGTGAACCTTTGATAGGGGCTCACCATCTTCTAACCTCAGGAAAGTGTAAAATAAAGGAATATTCACAGCGTTACTAACTGGAAGCTTTTTCAATTCTTAACAAATTGATATTGTTGTTGTGTAGTGTAGTAGATGTCATCTCGATCCCAAAGGTATGAGCTTCCAAGGATCATGTAAAAGATATCCACATGCCCCACATTGCAAGTGATTTCATCTACGTATTGGTTCATGATGGCAAACTTCAATGTGCATTGCTCAATTTTTTACATGTCTACTTCCTTGATCTAATTGAGTTTATATGGTTTATGCTATGGTGCTGTTGAGAACCTCTATTCTGAATCATCTTTTCTAAGGTGAGGACATTTCCATAAGAAATGGCTGATACCACCATATCTTTGACTTGGGGATGTTGACTTAGAATAGTTCTTGTTCTCCACATGGGTTTTCTCATTCTCGTGGTTCATTAGTTATGAAACTTGTAGGTTGACTTGATTTATAGATTTGCCATTAGTTATGAAACTTGTAGGTTGACTTGATTTATAGATAAGGCAAATCAACTTCATTACTAAGACGATGCTCATTTTTTCTTTATCATCCCTTTCGTTTGACTAGAGTTTTGTGTAGAAAAGCTCCAATTCCTTGAGAATTTATTCCTGCAGTTCCCGCAAGATACTTCATAAAGGTGGCACGCTGATTAAGTAGATTTCTATTACAATGGCTTTCCTTAGAACTTTATGGTAGCTCAAACACTTCATACCTTTGCTACAATTGTTGTCATCAGATCTACTTCTTGTTTTTTATTTCTAATTGAATCAAATTTACTCTTCAAGAGTAGTTGAATTCATCCCAATACAGTATTAAATATAATTGGTCTTTACACAAGAGTTCCACCGTACAAGTAGATGGGAAGTAAGTTTCAAAAAATGATATTCATTGTAAAATGGAGTATTCATTAGATTAAAAAATAGTTTTTTTGTTGCTCCAAGCAATTGTTGATGTTACTAGGATCAAATGTCTTATCATAAATTAGCAAGTATAGCTTCCTCAAATTTGAAAGATTGATGCTTTACTTCTTTCCAAGTTCTCTCGATGGATGCATCTTTCATTTCTTCACTGATCACCAGCCTTCTCCTTTATTTTATTGGCTAATAATACCAATTTGATATGGCTATCCTTTTGGAAAGAAGTCTTTGTTGGTACAGTTTGAGCGGTCAGTTAACAAGGTGCTTGCACTACTGTTGTTGAGATTATTATAATTAGGCATGCGAGATATGATTCAAGTTTTGTAGCTGAAGAATTATACCTTTTAAGTCTCATGAAGGCAGTAGGGTGATCCTAACCGTATTATAAAATGACTCTTGTTTCAGACTTCCCTTGCTCTTGTTTTTTAGGACTCCTAAATTTTTGCCATCTTTCTATTTGGTATGTAGCAAGAACGTTCGACTTTGATTTAAACATGACAAAAATAGAGGGAGAATGATCAAGAGGTCGTTCAAGACAATCCATTTAATGTGGAAGAGATGTATGATGGTAGGAAGGTTGTGGGTACTGAGTGGGAAGCACAAGCTTAGAGATTACTGAATAAAATGAAAAAAAATTGATTTTATTATTGCAGGAGGAAATTTGCTAAACTGATTATGTTTGGTTCTTCATTTTATCTAATCATTCTAGTAAAGGTGAGTACTCCTTTTTGTTCTATGCTCTAAGAAGTTTCTATAGGTTGAACAGCACTATTCTACTGTTGTTGTTGGATTTCCCTTTTAGGGAGCTCTCAAATAGCGCACAGAGGGAAATAGAAAGACAGAGGAATAGTTTAGGAGGAACTCATTTGATTTTTCTATCAGCAAAATATGTGTATAAGGGTTGTTTTTTTTTTTGGTCTTTTTGGAAAATGTACGAGGGTTATTATATGTAGCAAATGGAAACAGTAAAAAATAATAAAATCCCAATAAAATACAATAAAATTAAAGATAAGCTTAAATCTCCCTATTATATTTTTGAAAACTGGATAATATATAAGATTTGATGAGATGCCTTGGAGCCATCTTAGAAAACCTATTCCTTGCTTGTGGGCACAACAAAGTTAGATCCAACCCATTCTAATACCAACCCAAATCAATACCCTCCGTCCTTCTTAAGTTGGTCCTCTTTTGTGGGATTCAATGGTGTGCTAGCATGCGGTGGTGCATCCTTGATGTTTCCCCATTGTAGCCTTGACATAACTACCTTCTTAAAGTGATTTATAAGATTTTAAGGTTCTTGAGAGCATCTTGGATCACTGTATAATGCATTCGTAAAAGTAAAGTTCATTTGCATGCGCAACTATGGCCTGTGACTTGAAACATCAAGAAAATAAAATGGTGAAAATAAGAGAATAATTGTGAGTTTATGTGGTTGTTGGAGACTTCAGTGGCCAACAAGTTAAGACTTCTGTTATTTGAAAATGTAGTATTTGTTCAGTTTGTTGTTTTAGCATGGTAAATTTTTAAAAAGCCTATAATTTTCTAGCAAACCATACACAAGCAAAACTAAAGGTTGAACTTTGCTTTTATTATTTTCCCTTTCTACATGCACAACAAAATTTTTTACTCTCAATAGCTACCAAGATATTTTTTAATTAGGTTTTGACTGGTGTTATAAAGAGCTCTAGGTTCTCTCAAGGCGATATGTTTGTCCATCGCTTGATGCACTTGTTGCCACCCTAGATGTTTGCATGAACAAAATGATGTGTTATAAAGAAAATAACTATATTTTGTATAACTAATTTTAAGTCAGATGAATGTTTTAGTTTTGAAGTATGAAATCATCACAGTAGAATAAATGGAAAAATTATGGATTCTTAGGTTGATCTTATTTCAAGTTCAGAAGCCTTCTTACATAGGTTAACTTAGATATCCCCAATGAACTATTTATATTTATAGGATGTATAGCAAAATTTTGACTTTCATTGGCGGTCTAGTTTCTTTTTTTTTTTTTAATTAGGTTTTGGCTGGTGTTATCAAAAGCTCCTAGGCTGTATCAAGGCGATATGATTGCCATTACCTGATGTGCGAGGTGCTACAAGTAAATTGAAGTGCTATAAGTAAATACCTATATCAAACTAAATTTAAGTATAATAACGATTTTTTTTTTAAGTATGAAATCTTAATTGTCATATTATATCAAATGGGAAAAATTATGGAGTTATAATTTACATTGTATTCCAAGTTTAAAAATTTTGGCAAATAGGTTAACTAGGTTATCTTAAATGCCCACAATAAACTATTTTTGTTTGTAGGTTGTGTGGCTTAAAAATAATCTAATATTTGCTATTTGTTAATCTTTGTTATCATTATTGCTCTTTCTTTCCTTTCTAGATTATAGACCTCCATCTCTTCCTTTCTTCTCACTTTCGTTCTTGTTATTTAACACTCTATTCACTTGGCGTTTATATGCTTTATTTGATCTAACATGTTTCTTGGTGTCC